>JAXIVJ010004575.1:32500-81714 GCA_036785665.1 Chirona hameri
ATGTATCGCTGCAGTTACCACAGTAAGCATGTGTAGTGTATCGCTGCAGTTACCACAGTAAGCACGTGCAGTGTATCGCTGCAGTTACCACAGTAAGCATGTGTAGTGTATCGCTGCAGTTACCACAGTAAGCATGTGTAGTGTATCGATGCAGTTACCACGGTAAGCATGTGTAGTGTAGTGCAGTTACCACAGTAAGCATGTATGCTGCAGTTACCACAGTAAGCATGTGTAATGTATCGCTGCAGTTACCACAGTAAGCATATATCGCTGCAGTTACCACGGTAAGCATGTGTAGTGTACCGCTGCAGTTACCACAGTAAGCACGTGTAGTGTATCGCTGCAGTTACCACAGTAAGCATGTGTAGTGTATTGCTGCAGTTACCACAGTAAGCATGTATCGCTGCAGTTACCACAGTAAACATGTTTAGTGTATCGCTGCAGTTACCACAGTCAGCATGTGTGGTGTATCGCTGCAGTTACCACAGTAAGCATGTATCGCTGCAGTTACCACAGTAAGCATGTATCGCTGCACTTACCACAGTAAGCATGTGTAGTGTATCGCTGCAGTTACCACAGTAAGCATGTGTAGTGTATCGCTGCAGTTACCACAGTAAGCATGTGTAGTGTATCGCTGCAGTTACCACAGTAAACATGTATCGCTGCAGTTACCACAGTAAGCATGTGGAGTGTATCTCTGCAGTTACCACAGTAAGCATGTGTAGTGTATCTCTGCAGTTACCACAGTAAGCATGTATCGCTGCAGTTACCACAGTAAGCATGTGTAGTGTATCGCTGCAGTTACCACAATAAGCATGTGCGGTGTATCGCTACAGTTACCACCGTAAGCATGTGTAGTGTATCGCTGTAGTTACCACAGTAAGCATGTGCAGTGTATCTCTGCAGTTAACACAGTAAGCATGTGTAGTGAATCGCTGCAGTTACCACCGTAAGCATGTACAGTGTATCGCTGCAGTTACCACAGTAAGCATGTATGTCTACAGTTACCACAGTAATCATGTGTAGTGTATCGCTGCAGTTACCACCGTAAGCATGTGCAGTGTATCGCTGCAGTTACCACAGTAAGCATGTATCGCTGCAGTTACCACAGTAAGCATGTGTAGTGTATCGTTGCAGTTACCACAGTAAACATGTATCGTTGCAGTTACCACAGTAAGCATGTGGAGCGTATATCTGCAGTTACCACAGTAAGCTTGTGTAGTGTATCTCTGCAGTTACCACAGTAAGCATGTATCGCTGCAGTTACCACAGTAAGCATGTGTAGTGTATCGCTGCAGTTACCACAGTAAGCATGTATCGCTGCAGTTACCACAGTAAGCATGTATCGCTGCAGTTACCACAGTAAGCATGTATCGCTGCAGTTACCACAGTAAGCATGTATCGCTGCAGTTACCACAATAAGCATGTACAGTGTATCGCTGCAGTTACCACAGTAAGCATGTATAGTGTATAGCTGCAGTTACCACAGTAAACATGTATCGCTGCAGTTACCACAGTAAGCATGTATCGCTGCAGTTACCACAGTAAGCATGTATAGTGTATCGCTGCAGTTACCACAGTAAGCATGTATAGTGTATAGCTGCAGTTACCACAGTAAACATGTATCGCTGCAGTTACCACAGTAAGCATGTATCGCTGCAGTTACCACAGTAAGCATGCATAGTGTATCGCTGCAATTACCACAGTAAGCATGTATAGTGTATAGCTGCAGTTACCACAGTAAACATGTATCGCTGCAGTTACCACAGTAAGCATGTATCGCTGCAGTTACCACAGTAAGCATGTATAGTGTATCGCTGCAGTTACCACAGTAAGCATGTGTAGTGTATCGCACCAGTTACCACAGTAAGCATGTGTAGTGTATCGCTGCAGTTACCACCGTAAGCATGTGTAGTGTATCGCTGCAGTTACCACAGTAAGCATGTGTAGTGTATCGCTGCAGTTACCACCGTAAGCATGTATAGTGTATCGCTGCAGTTACCACAGTAAACATGTATCGCTGCAGTTACCACAGTAAGCATGTATAGTGTACAGCTGCAGTTACCACAGTAAGCATGTGTAGTGTATCGCACCAGTTACCACAGTAAACATGTATCGCTGCAGTTACCACAGTAAGCATGTATAGTGTATAGCTGCAGTTACCACAGTAAACATGTATAGTGTATCGCTGCAGTTACCACAGTAAACATGTATCGCTGCAGTTACCACAGTAAGCATGTGTAGTGTATCTCTGCAGTTACCACAGTAAGCGTGTGTAGTGAATCGCTGCAGTTACCACAGTAAGCATGTGTAGTGTATCGCTGCAGTTACCACCGTAAGCATGTGTAGTGTATCGCTGCAGTTACCACAGTAAGCATGTGTAGTGTATCGCTGCAGTTACCACCGTAAGCATGTATAGTGTATCGCTGCAGTTACCACAGTAAGCATGTGTAGTGTATCGCTGCAATTACCACATTAAGCATGTGTGGTGTATCGCTGCAGTTACCACAGTAAGCATGTATCGCTGCAGTTACCACAGTAAGCATGTGTAGTGAATCGCTGCAGTTACCACAGTAAGCATGTATCGTGTATCGCTGCAGTTACCACCGTAAGCATGTACAGTGTATCGCTGCAGTTACCACAGTAAGCATGTATAGTGTATAGCTGCAGTTACCACAGTAAACATGTATCGCTGCAGTTACCACAGTAAGCATGTATCGCTGCAGTTACCACAGTAAGCATGTATAGTGTATTGCTGCAGTTACCACAGTAAGCATGTATAGTGTATAGCTGCAGTTACCACAGTAAACATGTATCGCTGCAGTTACCACAGTAAACATGTATCGCTGCAGTTACCACAGTAAGCATGTGTAGTGTATCGCTGCAGTTACCACAGTAAGCATGTATAGTGTATAGCTGCAGTTACCACAGTAAGCATGTATCGCTGCAGTTACCACAGTAAGCATGTATAGTGTATCGCTGCAGTTACCACAGTAAGCATGTATAGTGTATCGCTGCAGTTACCACAGTAAGCATGTGTAGTGTATCGCTGCAGTTACCACAGTAAGCATGTGTAGTGTATAGCTGCAGTTACCACAGTAAACATGTATCGCTGCAGTTACCACAGTAAGCATGTATAGTGTATCGCTGCAGTTACCACAGTAAACATGTATAGTGTATCGCTGCAGTTACCACAGTAAACATGTATAGTGTATCGCTGCAGTTACCACAGTAAGCATGTATAGTGTATCGCTGCAGTTACCACAGTAAGCATGTGTAGTGTATCGCTGCAGTTACCACAGTAAGCATGTATAGTGTATCGCTGCAGTTACCACCGTAAGCATGTATAGTGTATCGCTGCAGTTACCACAGTAAACATGTATCGCTGCAGTTACCACAATAAGCATGTAAAGTGAATCGCTGCAGTTACCACAATAAGCATGTATAGTTTATCGCTGCAGTTACCACAGTAAACATGTATAGTGTATAGCTGCAGTTACCACAGTAAACATGTATCGCTGCAGTTACCACAGTAAGCATGTATCGCTGCAGTTACCACAGTAAGCATGTATAGTGTATCGCTGCAGTTACCACAGTAAGCATGTGTAGTGTATCTCTGCAGTTACCACAGTAAGCATGTATCGCTGCAGTTACCACAGTAAGCATGTGTAGTGTATCGCTGCAGTTACCACAATAAGCATGTGCGGTGTATCGCTACAGTTACCACCGTAAGCATGTGTAGTGTATCGCTGCAGTTACCACAGTAAGCATGTGCAGTGTATCTCTGCAGTTACCACAGTAAGCATGTGTAGTGTATCGCTGCAGTTGCCACCGTAAGCATGTACAGTGTATCGCTGCAGTTACCACAGTAAGCATGTATGTCTACAGTTACCACAGTAATCATGTGTAGTGTATCGCTGCAGTTACCACCGTAAGCATGTGTAGTGTATCGCTGCAGTTACCACAGTAAGCATGTATCGCTGCAGTTACCACAGTAAGCATGTGTAGTGTATCGCTGCAGTTACCACAGTAAACATGTATCGTTGCAGTTACCACAGTAAGCATGTGGAGCGTATATCTGCAGTTACCACAGTAAGCTTGTGTAGTGTATCTCTGCAGTTACCACAGTAAGCATGTATCGCTGCAGTTACCACAGTAAGCATGTGTAGTGTATCGCTGCAGTTACCACAGTAAGCATGTATCGCTGCAGTTACCACAGTAAGCATGTATCGCTGCAGTTACCACAGTAAGCATGTATCGCTGCAGTTACCACAGTAAGCATGTATCGCTGCAGTTACCACAATAAGCATGTACAGTGTATCGCTGCAGTTACCACAGTAAGCATGTATAGTGTATAGCTGCAGTTACCACAGTAAACATGTATCGCTGCAGTTCCCAAAGTAAGCATGTATCGCTGCAGTTACCACAGTAAGCATGTATAGTGTATCGCTGCAGTTACCACAGTAAGCATGTATAGTGTATAGCTGCAGTTACCACAGTAAACATGTATCGCTGCAGTTACCACAGTAAGCATGTATCGCTGCAGTTACCACAGTAAGCATGCATAGTGTATCGCTGCAATTACCACAGTAAGCATGTATAGTGTATAGCTGCAGTTACCACAGTAAACATGTATCGCTGCAGTTACCACAGTAAGCATGTATCGCTGCAGTTACCACAGTAAGCATGTATCGCTGCAGTTACCACAGTAAGCATGTGTAGTGTATCGCACCAGTTACCACAGTAAGCATGTGTAGTGTATCGCTGCAGTTACCACCGTAAGCCTGTGTAGTGTATCGCTGCAGTTACCACAGTAAGCATGTGTAGTGTATCGCTGCAGTTACCACCGTAAGCATGTATAGTGTATCGCTGCAGTTACCACAGTAAACATGTATCGCTGCAGTTAGCACAGTAAGCATGTATAGTGTACAGCTGCAGTTACCACAGTAAGCATGTGTAGTGTATCGCACCAGTTACCACAGTAAACATGTATCGCTGCAGTTACCACAGTAAGCATGTATAGTGTATAGCTGCAGTTACCACAGTAAACATGTATAGTGTATCGCTGCAGTTACCACAGTAAACATGTATCGCTGCAGTTACCACAGTAAGCATGTGTAGTGTATCTCTGCAGTTACCACAGTAAGCATGTGTAGTGAATCGCTGCAGTTACCACAGTAGGCATGTGTAGTGTATCGCTGCAGTTACCACCGTAAGCATGTGTAGTGTATCGCTGCAGTTACCACAGTAAGCATGTGTAGTGTATCGCTGCAGTTACCACCGTAAGCATGAATAGTGTATCGCTGCAGTTACCACAGTAAGCATGTGTAGTGTATCGCTGCAATTACCACATTAAGCATGTGTGGTGTATCGCTGCAGTTACCACAGTAAGCATGTATCGCTGCAGTTACCACAGTAAGCATGTGTAGTGTATCTCTGCAGTTACCACAGTAAGCATGTGTAGTGAATCGCTGCAGTTACCACAGTAAGCATGTGTAGTGAATCGCTGCAGTTACCACAGTAAGCATGTATCGTGTATCGCTGCAGTTACCACCGTAAGCATGTACAGTGTATCGCTGCAGTTACCACAGTAAGCATGCACAGTGTATAGCTGCAGTTACCACAGTAAACATGTATCGCTGCAGTTACCACAGTAAACATGTATCGCTGCAGTTACCACAGTAAGCATGTGTAGTGTATCGCTGCAGTTACCACAGTAAGCATGTATAGTGTATAGCTGCAGTTACCACAGTAAGCATGTATCGCTGCAGTTACCACAGTAAGCATGTATAGTGTATCGCTGCAGTTACCACAGTAAGCATGTGTAGTGTATCGCTGCAGTTACCACAGTAAGCATGTATAGTGTATCGCTGCAGTTACCACAGTAAGCATGTGTAGTGTATCGCTGCAGTTACCACAGTAAGCATGTGTAGTGTATAGCTGCAGTTACCACAGTAAACATGTATCGCTGCAGTTACCACAGTAAGCATGTATAGTGTATCGCTGCAGTTACCACAGTAAACATGTATAGTGTATCGCTGCAGTTACCACAGTAAACATGTATAGTGTATCGCTGCAGTTACCACAGTAAGCATGTATAGTGTATCGCTGCAGTTACCACAGTAAGCATGTGTAGTGTATCGCTGCAGTTACCACAGTAAGCATGTATAGTGTATCGCTGCAGTTACCACAGTAAGCATGTATAGTGTATCGCTGCAGTTACCACAGTAAACATGTATCGCTGCAGTTACCACAATAAGCATGTAAAGTGAATCGCTGCAGTTACCACAATAAGCATGTACAGTGAATCGCTGCAGTTACCACAATAAGCATGTATAGTGTATCGCTGCAGTTACCACAGTATACATGTATAGTGTATAGCTGCAGTTACCACAGTAAACATGTATCGCTGCAGTTACCACAGTAAGCATGTATCGCTGCAGCTACCACAGTAAGCATGTATAGTGTATCGCTGCAGTTACCACAGTAAGCATGTATCGTGTATAGCTGCAGTTACCACATTAAACATGTATCGCTGCAGTTACCACAGTAAGCATGTATCGCTGCAGTTACCACAGTAAGCATGTATAGTGTATCGCTGCAGTTACCACAGTAAGCATGTGTAGTGTATCGCTGCAGTTACCACAGTAAGCATGTATCGCTGCAGTTACCACAGTAAGCATGTGTAGTGTATCACCGCAGTTACCACAGTAAGCATGTATAGTGTATCGCTGCAGTTACCACAGTAAACATGTATCGCTGCAGTTACCACAGTAAGCATGTACAGTGTACCGCTGCAGTTACCACAGTAAGCATGTATAGTGTATAGCTGCAGTTACCACAGTAAGCATGTATCGCTGCAGTTACCACAGTAAGCATGTATCGCTGCAGTTACCACAGTAAGCATGTATAGTGTATCGCTGCAGTTACCACAGCAAGCATGTATAGTGTATCGCTGCAGTTACCACAGTAAACATGTATCGCTGCAGTTACCACAGTAAGCATGTATCGCTGCAGTTACCACAGTAAGCATGTATCGCTGAAGTTACCACAGTAAGCATGTATAGTGTATAGCTGCAGTTACCACAGTAAGCATGTGTAGTGTATCACTGCAGTTACCACAGTAAGCATGTATAGTGTATCGCTGCAGTTACCACAGTAAACATGTATCGCTGCAGTTACCACAGTAAGCATGTATCGCTGCAGTTACCACAGTAAGCATGTATCGCTGCAGTTACCACAGCAAGCATGTATAGTGTATCGCTGCAGTTACCACAGTAAGCATGTAAAGTGTATCGCTGCAGTTACCACAGTAAGCATGTGTAGTGTATCTCTGCAGTTACCACCGTAAGCATGTGTAGTGAATCGCTGCAGTTACCACAGTAAGCATGTATAGTGTATCGCTGCAGTTACCACAGTAAGCATGTATAGTGTATAGCTGCAGTTACCACAGTAAACATGTATCGCTGCAGTTACCACAGTAAGCATGTATCGCTGCAGTTACCACATTAAGCATGTATAGTGTATAGCTGCAGTTACCACCGTAAGCATGTATAGTGTATAGCTGCAGTTACCACAGTAAACATGTATCGCTGCAGTTACCACAGTAAGCATGTATCGCTGCAGTTACCACAGTAAGCATGTATCGCTGCAGTTACCACAGTAAGCATGTATCGCTGCAGTTACCACAGTAAGCATGTATCGCTGCAGTTACCACAGTAAGCATGTATCGCTGCAGTTACCACAGTAAGCATGTATCGCTGCAGTTACCAGAGTAAGCATGTGTAGTGTATCGCTGCAGTTACCACAGTAAGCATGTATAGTGTATCGCAGCAGTTACCACAGTAAGCATGTGTAGTGTATCGCTGCAGTTACCACAGTAAGCATGTATAGTGTATCGCTGCAGTTACCACAGTAAGCATGTGTAGTGTATCACTGCAGTTACCACAGTAAGCATGTATAGTGTATAGCTGCAGTTACCACAGTAAACATGTATCGCTGCAGTTACCACAGTAAGCATGTGTAGTGTATCTCTGCAGTTACCACAGTAAGCATGTATAGTGTATAGCTGCAGTTACCACAGTAAGCATGTGTAGTGTATCGCTGCAGTTACCACAGTAAGCATGTGTAGTGTATCGCTGCAGTTACCACCGTAATCATGTGTAGTGTATCGCTGCAGTTACCACAGCAAGCATGTGTAGTGTACCGCTGCAGTTACCACAGTAAGCATGTGTAGTGTATAGCTGCAGTTACCACAGTAAGCATGTATAGTGTATCGCTGCAGTTACCACAGTGAGCATGTATAGTGTATAGCTGCAGTTATCACAGTAAACATGTATCGCTGCAGTTACCACAGTAAGCATGTATCGCTGCAGTTACCACAGTAAGCATGTATCGCTGCAGTTACCACATTAAGCATGTATAGTGTATAGCTGCAGTTACCACAGTAAGCATGTATAGTGTATAGCTGCAGTTACCACAGTAAACATGTATAGTGTATAGCTGCAGTTACCACAGTAAGCATGTACAGTGTATCGCTGCAGTTACCACAGTAAGCATGTGTAGTGTATAGCTGCAGTTACCACAGTAAACATGTATAGTGTATAGCTGCAGTTACCACAGTAAGCATGTACCGTGTATCGCTGCAGTTACCACAGTAAGCATGTATAGTGTATAGCTGCAGTTACCACAGTAAACATGTATAGTGTATAGCTGCAGTTACCACAGTAAGCATGTATAGTGTATCGCTGCAGTTACCACAGTAAGCATGTATAGTGTATCGCTGCAGTTACCACAGTAAGCATGTATAGTGTATTGCTGCAGTTACCACAGTAAACATGTATAGTGTATAGCTGCAGTTACCACAGTAAACATGTATCGCTGCAGTTACCACAGTAAGCATGTATCGCTGCAGTTACCACAGTGAGCATGTATAGTATATCGCTGCAGTTACCACAGTAAGCATGTATAGTGTATAGCTGCAGTTACCACAGTAAGCATGTATCGCTGCAGTTACCACATTAAGCATGTATAGTGTATAGCTGCAGTTACCACAGTAAACATGTATCGCTGCAGTTACCACAGTAAGCATGTATCGCTGCAGTTACCACAGTAAGCATGTATAGTGTATCGCTGCAGTTACTACAGTAAGCATGTGTAGTGTATCGCTGCAGTTACCACAGTAAGCATGTGTAGTGTATCGCTGCAGTTACCACCGTAAGCATGTGTAGTGTATCTCTGCAGTTACCACAGTAAGCATGTGTAGTGTATCGCTGCAGTTACCACCGTAAGCATGAATAGTGTATCGCTGCAGTTACCACAGTAAGCATGTATAGTGTATCGCTGCAGTTACCACAGTAAGCATGTATAGTGTATAGCTGCAGTTACCACAGTAAGCATGTATAGTGTATAGCTGCAGTTACCACAGTAAGCATGTGTAGTGTATCGCTGCAATTACCACATTAAGCATGTGTGGTGTATCGCTGCAGTTACCACAGTAAGCATGTATCGCTGCAGTTACCACAGTAAGCATGTGTAGTGTATCGCTGCAGTTACCACAGTAAGCATGCATAGTGTATCGCTGCAATTACCACAGTAAGCATGTGTGGTGTATCGCTGCAGTTACCACAGTAAGCATGCATCGCTGCAGTTACCACATTAAGCATGTGTGGTGTATCGCTGCAGTTACCACAGCAAGCATGTATCGCTGCAGTTACCACAGTAAGCATGTGTAGTGTATCGCTGCAGTTACCACAGTAAGCATGTATCTCTGCAGTTACCACAGTAAGCATGTGTAGTGAATCGCTGCAGTTACCACAGTAAGCATGTGTAGTGTACCGCTGCAGTTACCACAGTAAGCATGTATAGTGTATCGCTGCAGTTACCACAGTAAACATGTATCGCTGCAGTTACCACAGTAAGCATGTATCGCTGCAGTTACCACAGTAAGCATGTATAGTGTATTGCTGCAGTTACCACAGTAAGCATGTATAGTGTATAGCTGCAGTTACCACAGTAAACATGTATCGCTGCAGTTACCACAGTAAGCATGTATCGCTGCAGTTACCACAGTAAGCATGTATAGTGTATCTCTGCAGTTACCACAGTAAGCATGTGTAGTGAATCGCTGCAGTTACCACAGTAAGCATGTGTAGTGTATCGCTGCAGTTACCACAGTAAGCATGTATAGTGTATAGCTGCAGTTACCACAGTAAGCATGTGTAGTGTATCGCTGCAGTTACCACAGTAAGCATGTGTAGTGTATCGCTGCAGTTGCCACAGTAAGCATGTATAGTGTATCGCTGCAGTTACCACAGTAAGCATGTATAGTGTATAGCTGCAGTTACCACAGTAAACATGTATCGCTGCAGTTACCACAGTAAGCATGTATCGCTGCGGTTACCACAGTAAGCATGTATAGTGTATCGCTGCAGTTACCACAGTAAGCATGTATAGTGTATAGCTGCAGTTACCACAGTAAACATGTATCGCTGCAGTTACCACAGTAAGCATGTGTAGTGTATCGCTGCAGTTACCACAGTAAGCATGACTCGCTGCAGTTACCACAGTAAGCATGTGTAGTGTATCGCTGCAGTTACCACAGTAAGCATGTATAGTGTATCGCTGCAGTTACCACAGTAAGCATGTATAGTGTATCGCTGCAGTTACCACAGTAAGCATGTGTAGTGTATCGCTGCAGTTACCACAGTAAGCATGAATCGCTGCAGTTACCACAGTGAGCATGTGTAGTGTATCGCTGCAGTTACCACAGTAAGCATGTATAGTGTATCGCTGCAGTTACCACAGTAAGCATGTATAGTGTATCGCTGCAGTTACCACAGTAAGCATGTGTAGTGTATCGCTGCAATTACCACATTAAGCATGTGTAGTGTATCGCTGCAGTTACCACAGTAAGCATAAGTAGTGTATCGCTGCAGTTACCACCGTAAGCATGTATAGTGTATCGCTGCAGTTACCACAGTAAGCATGTATAGTTTATCGCTGCAGTTACCACAGTAAGCATGTATAGTGTATCGCTGCAGTTATCACAGTAAGCATGTGTAGTGTATGGCTGCAGTTACCACAGTAAGCATGAATCGCTGCAGTTACCACAGTAAGCATGTGTAGTGTATCGCTGCAGTTACCACAGTAAGCATGAATCGCTGCAGTTACCACAGTAAGCATGTGTAGTGTATCGCTGCAGTTACCACAGTAAGCATGTGTAGTGTATCGCTGCAGTTACCACAGTAAGCATGTATAGTGTATCGCTGCAGTTACCACAGTAAGCATGTGTAGTGTATCGCTGCAATTACCACATTAAGCATGTGTAGTGTATCGCTGCAGTAACCACAGTAAGCATGTATAGTGTATCGCTGCAGTTACCACAGTAAACATGTATAGTGTATCGCTGCAGTTACCACAGTAAGCATGTATAGTGTATCGCTGCAGTTACCACAGTAAACATGTATAGTGTATAGCTGCAGTTACCACAGTAAGCATGTATAGTGTATAGCTGCAGTTACCACAGTAAGCATGTATAGTGTATCGCTGCAGTTACCACAGTAAACATGTATCGCTGCAGTTACCACAGTAAGCATGTATCGCTGCAGTTACCACAGTAAGCATGTGTAGTGAATCGCTGCAGTTACCACAGTAAGCATGTGTAGTGTATCGCTGCAGTTACCACAGTAAGCATGTGTAGTGTATCGCTGCAGTTACCACAGTAAGTATGTGTAGTGTATCTCTGTAGTTACCACAGTAAGCATGTATAGTGTATCGCTGCAGTTACCACAGTAAGCATGTATAGTGTATAGCTGCAGTTACCACAGTAAACATGTATCGCTGCAGTTACCACAGTAAGCATGTATCGCTGCAGTTACCACAGTAAGCATGTATCGCTGCAGTTACCACAGTAAGCATGTGTAGTGTATCGCTGCAGTTATCACCGTAAGCATTTGTAGTGTATCGCTGCAGTTACCACAGTAAGCATGTGTAGTGTATCGCTGCAGTTACCACAGTAAGCATGTATAGTGTATCGCTGCAGTTACCACAGTAAGCATGTATAGTGAATAGCTGCAGTTACCACAGTAAACATGTATCGCTGCAGTTACCACAGTAAGCATGTATCGCTGCAGTTACCACAGTAAGCATGTATAGTGTATCGCTGCAGTTACCACAGTAAGCATGTGTAGTGTATCGCTGCAGTTACCACAGTAAGCATGTGTAGTGTATCGCTGCAGTTACCACCGTAAGCATGTGTAGTGTATCGCTGCAGTTACCACAGTAAGCATGTGTAGTGTATCGCTGCAGTTACCACCGTAAGCATGTATAGTGTATCTCTGCAGTTACCACAGTAAGCATGTACAGTGTATCGCTGCAGTTACCACAGTAAGCATGTATAGTGTATCGCTGCAGTTACCACAGTAAGCATGTATAGTGTATAGCTGCAGTTACCACAGTAAGCATGTGTAGTGTATCGCTGCAGTTACCACAGTAAACATGTATAGTGTATCGCTGCAATTACCACATTAAGCATGTGTGGTGTATCGCTGCAGTTACCACAGTAAGCATGTATCGCTGCAGTTACCACAGTAAGCATGTGTAGTGCATCTCTGCAGTTACCACAGTAAGCATGTGTAGTGAATCGCTGCAGTTACCACAGTAAGCATGTGTAGTGTATCGCTGCAGTTACCACCGTAAGCATGTATAGTGTATCGCTGCAGTTACCACAGTAAGCATGTATAGTGTATAGCTGCAGTTACCACAGTAAACATGTATCGCTGCAGTTACCACAGTCAGCATGTATCGCTGCAGTTACCACAGTAAGCATGTATAGTGTATAGCTGCAGTTACCACAGTAAGCATGTACAGTGTATAGCTGCAGTTACCACAGTAAGCATGTATAGTGTATCGCTGCAGTTACCACAGTAAGCATGTATCGCTGCAGTAGCCACAGTAAGCATGTGTAGTGTATCGCTGCAATTACCACATTAAGCATGTGTGGTGTATCGCTGCAGTTACCACAGTAAGCATGTATCGCTGCAGTTACCACATTAAGCATGTGTGGTGTATCGCTGCAGTTACCACAGCAAGCATGTATCGCTGCAGTTACCACAGTAAGCATGTGCAGTGTATCGCTTCAGTTACCACAGTAAGCATGTATCTCTGCAGTTACCACAGTAAGCATGTGTAGTGAATCGCTGCAGTTACCACAGTAAGCATGTGTAGTGTACCGCTGCAGTTACCACAGTAAGCATGTGTAGTGTACCGCTGCAGTTACCACAGTAAGCATGTATAGTGTATCGCTGCAGTTACCACAGTAAACATGTATAGTGTATAGCTGCAATTACCACAGTAAACATGTATCGCTGCAGTTACCACAGTAAGCATGTATCGCTGCAGTTACCACATTAAGCATGTGTGGTGTATCGCTGCAGTTACCACAGCAAGCATGTATCGCTGCAGTTACCACAGTAAGCATGTGTAGTGTATCGCTGCAGTTACCACAGTAAGCATGTATCTCTGCAGTTACCACAGTAAGCATGTGTAGTGAATCGCTGCAGTTACCACAGTAAGCATGTGTAGTGTACCGCTGCAGTTACCACAGTAAGCATGTGTAGTGAATCGCTGCAGTTACCACAGTAAGCATGTATCGCTGCAGTTACCACAGTAAGCATGTATCGCTGCAGTTACCACAGCAAGCATGTATAGTGTATAGCTGCAGTTACCACAGTAAACATGTATCGCTGCAGTTACCACAGTAAACATGTATCGCTGCAGTTACCACAGTAAGCATGTGTAGTGTATAGCCGCAGTTACCACAGTAAACATGTATCGCTGCAGTTACCACAGTAAGCATGTGTAGTGTATAGCTGCAGTTACCACAGTAAGCATGTATAGTGTATCGCTGCAGTTACCACAGTAAACATGTATAGTGTATAGCTGCAGTTACCACAGTAAACATGTATCGCTGCAGTTACCACAGTAAGCATGTGTAGTGTATAGCGGCAGTTACCACAGTAAGCATGTATAGTGTATCGCTGCAGTTACCACAGTAAACATGTATAGTGTATCGCTGCAGTTACCACAGTAAGCATGTATCGCTGCAGTTACCACAGTAAGCATGTGTAGTGTATCGCTGCAGTTACCACAGTAAGCATGAATCGCTGCAGTTTCCACAGTAAGCATGTGTAGTGTATCGCTGCAGTTACCACAGTAAGCATGTATAGTGTATCGCTGCAGTTACCACAGTAAGCATGTATAGTGTATCGCTGCAGTTACCACAGTAAGCATATGTAGTGTATCGCTGCAGTTACCACAGTAAGCATGAATCGCTGCAGTTACCACAGTGAGCATGTGTAGTGTATCGCTGCAGTTACCACAGTAAGCATGTATAGTGTATCGCTGCAGTCACCACAGTAAGCATGTATAGTGTATCGCTGCAGTTACCACAGTAAGCATGTGTAGTGTATCGCTGCAATTACCACATTAAGCATGTGTAGTGTATCGCTGCAGTTACCACAGTAAGCATAAGTAGTGTATTGCTGCAGTTACCACCGTAAGCATGTATAGTGTATCGCTGCAGTTACCACAGTAAGCATGTATAGTTTATCGCTGCAGTTACCACAGTAAGCATGTATAGTGTATCGCTGCAGTTATCACAGTAAGCATGTGTAGTGTATGGCTGCAGTTACCACAGTAAGCATGAATCGCTGCAGTTACCACAGTAAGCATGTGTAGTGTATCGCTGCAGTTACCACAGTAAGCATGTATAGTGTATCGCTGCAGTTACCACAGTAAGCATGTATAGTGTATCGCTGCAGTTACCACAGTAAACATGTATCGCTGCAGTTACCACAATAAGCATGTAAAGTGAATCGCTGCAGTTGCCACAATAAGCATGTAAAGTGAATCGCTGCAGTTACCACAATAAGCATGTATAGTGTATCGCTGCAGTTACCACAGTAAACATGTATAGTGTATAGCTGCAGTTACCACAGTAAACATGTATCGCTGCAGTTACCACAGTAAGCATGTATCGCTGCAGTTACCACAGTAAGCATGTATAGTGTATCGCTGCAGTTACCACAGTAAGCATGTATCGTGTATAGCTGCAGTTACCACATTAAACATGTATCGCTGCAGTTACCACAGTAAGCATGTATCGCTGCAGTTACCACAGTAAGCATGTATAGTGTATCGCTGCAGTTACCACAGTAAGCATGTGTAGTGTATCACCGCAGTTACCACAGTAAGCATGTATAGTGTATCGCTGCAGTTACCACAGTAAACATGTATCGCTGCAGTTACCACAGTAAGCATGTACAGTGTACCGCTGCAGTTACCATAGTAAGCATGTATAGTGTATAGCTGCAGTTACCACAGTAAGCATGTATCGCTGCAGTTACCACAGTAAGCATGTATCGCTGCAGTTACCACAGTAAGCATGTATAGTGTATCGCTGCAGTTACCACAGCAAGCATGTATAGTGTATCGCTGCAGTTACCACAGTAAACATGTATCGCTGCAGTTACCACAGTAAGCATGTATCGCTGCAGTTACCACAGTAAGCATGTATCGCTGAAGTTACCACAGTAAGCATGTATAGTGTATAGCTGCAGTTACCACAGTAAGCATGTGTAGTGTATCACTGCAGTTACCACAGTAAGCATGTGTAGTGTATCGCTGCAGTTACCACAGTAAACATGTATCGCTGCAGTTACCACAGTAAGCATGTATCGCTGCAGTTACCACAGTAAGCATGTATCGCTGCAGTTACCACAGCAAGCATGTATAGTGTATCGCTGCAGTTACCACAGTAAGCATGTAAAGTGTATCGCTGCAGTTACCACAGTAAGCATGTGTAGTGTATCTCTGCAGTTACCACCGTAAGCATGTGTAGTGAATCGCTGCAGTTACCACAGTAAGCATGTATAGTGTATCGCTGCAGTTACCACAGTAAGCATGTATAGTGTATAGCTGCAGTTACCACAGTAAACATGTATCGCTGCAGTTACCACAGTAAGCATGTATCGCTGCAGTTACCACATTAAGCATGTATAGTGTATAGCTGCAGTTACCACCGTAAGCATGTATAGTGTATAGCTGCAGTTACCACAGTAAACATGTATCGCTGCAGTTACCACAGTAAGCATGTATCGCTGCAGTTACCACAGTAAGCATGTATCGCTGCAGTTACCACAGTAAGCATGTATCGCTGCAGTTACCACAGTAAGCATGTATCGCTGCAGTTACCACAGTAAGCATGTATCGCTGCAGTTACCACAGTAAGCATGTATCGCTGCAGTTACCACAGTAAGCATGTATCGCTGCAGTTACCACATTAAGCATGTGCAGTGTATCGCTGCAGTTACCACAGAAAGCATGTATCGCTGCAGTTACCACAGTAAGCATGTGTAGTGTATCGCTGCAGTTACCACAGTAAGCTTGTGTAGTGTATCGCTGCAGTTACCACAGTAAGCATGTGTAGTGTATCGCTGCAGTTACCACAGTAAGCATGTACAGTGTATCGCTGCAGTTACCACAGTAAGCATGTGTAGTGTATCGCTGCAGTTACCACAGTAGGCTTGTGTAGTGTATCGATGCAGTTACCACGGTAAGCATGTGTAGTGCATCGCTGCAGTTACCACAGTAAGCATGTATCGCTGCAGTTACCACAGTAAGCATGTGTAGTGTATCGCTGCAGTTACCACAGTAAGCATGTATCGCTTCAGTTACCACAGTAAGCATGTGTAGTGTATCGCTGCAGTTATCACAGTAAGCATGTGCAGTGTATCGCTGCAGTTACCACAGTAGGCATGTATCGCTGCAGTTACCACAGTAAGCATGTGTAGTGTATCGCTGCAGTTACCACAGTAAGCACGTGCAGTGTATCGCTGCAGTTACCACAGTAAGCATGTGTAGTGTATCGCTGCAGTTACCACAGTAAGCATGTGTAGTGTATCGATGCAGTTACCACGGTAAGCATGTGTAGTGTAGTGCAGTTACCACAGTAAGCATGTATGCTGCAGTTACCACAGTAAGCATGTGTAATGTATCGCTGCAGTTACCACAGTAAGCATATATCGCTGCAGTTACCACGGTAAGCATGTGTAGTGTACCGCTGCAGTTACCACAGTAAGCACGTGTAGTGTATCGCTGCAGTTACCACAGTAAGCATGTGTAGTGTATTGCTGCAGTTACCACAGTAAGCATGTATCGCTGCAGTTACCACAGTAAACATGTTTAGTGTATCGCTGCAGTTACCACAGTCAGCATGTGTGGTGTATCGCTGCAATTGCCACAGTAAGCATGTATCGCTGCAGTTACCACAGTAAGCATGTATCGCTGCACTTACCACAGTAAGCATGTGTAGTGTATCGCTGCAGTTACCACAGTAAGCATGTGTAGTGTATCGCTGCAGTTACCACAGTAAGCATGTGTAGTGTATCGCTGCAGTTACCACAGTAAACATGTATCGCTGCAGTTACCACAGTAAGCATGTGGAGTGTATCTCTGCAGTTACCACAGTAAGCATGTGTAGTGTATCTCTGCAGTTACCACAGTAAGCATGTATCGCTGCAGTTACCACAGTAAGCATGTGTAGTGTATCGCTGCAGTTACCACAATAAGCATGTGCGGTGCATCGCTACAGTTACCACCGTAAGCATGTGTAGTGTATCGCTGCAGTTACCACAGTAAGCATGTGCAGTGTATCTCTGCAGTTAACACAGTAAGCATGTGTAGTGTATCGCTGCAGTTACCACCGTAAGCATGTACAGTGTATCGCTGCAGTTACCACAGTAAGCATGTATGTCTACAGTTACCACAGTAATCATGTGTAGTGTATCGCTGCAGTTACCACCGTAAGCATGTGCAGTGTATCGCTGCAGTTACCACAGTAAGCATGTATCGCTGCAGTTACCACAGTAAGCATGTGTAGTGTATCGCTGCAGTTACCACAGTAAACATGTATCGTTGCAGTTACCACAGTGAGCATGTGGAGCGTATATCTGCAGTTACCACAGTAAGCTTGTGTAGTGTATCTCTGCAGTTACCACAGTAAGCATGTATCGCTGCAGTTACCACAGTAAGCATGTGTAGTGTATCGCTGCAGTTACCACAGTAAGCATGTATCGCTGCAGTTACCACAGTAAGCATGTATCGCTGCAGTTACCACAGTAAGCATGTATCGCTGCAGTTACCACAGTAAGCATGTATCGCTGCAGTTACCACAATAAGCATGTACAGTGTATCGCTGCAGTTACCACAGTAAGCATGTATAGTGTATAGCTGCAGTTACCACAGTAAACATGTATCGCTGCAGTTACCACAGTAAGCATGTATCGCTGCAGTTACCACAGCAAGCATGTATAGTGTATCGCTGCAGTTACCACAGTAAGCATGTATAGTGTATAGCTGCAGTTACCACAGTAAACATGTATCGCTGCAGTTACCACAGTAAGCATGTATCGCTGCAGTTACCACAGTAAGCATGCATAGTGTATCGCTGCAATTACCACAGTAAGCATGTATAGTGTATAGCTGCAGTCACCACAGTAAACATGTATCGCTGCAGTTACCACAGTAAGCATGTATCGCTGCAGTTACCACAGTAAGCATGTATAGTGTATCGCTGCAGTTACCACAGTAAGCATGTGTAGTGTATCGCACCAGTTACCACAGTAAGCATGTGTAGTGTATCGCTGCAGTTACCACCGTAAGCATGTGTAGTGTATCGCTGCAGTTACCACAGTAAGCATGTGTAGTGTATCGCTGCAGTTACCACCGTAAGCATGTATAGTGTATCGCTGCAGTTACCACAGTAAACATGTATCGCTGCAGTTACCACAGTAAGCATGTATAGTGTACAGCTGCAGTTACCACAGTAAGCATGTGTAGTGTATCGCACCAGTTACCACAGTAAACATGTATCGCTGCAGTTACCACAGTAAGCATGTATAGTGTATAGCTGCAGTTACCACAGTAAACATGTATAGTGTATCGCTGCAGTTACCACAGTAAACATGTATCGCTGCAGTTACCACAGTAAGCATGTGTAGTGTATCTCTGCAGTTACCACAGTAAGCGTGTGTAGTGAATCGCTGCAGTTACCACAGTAAGCATGTGTAGTGTATCGCTGCAGTTACCACCGTAAGCATGTGTAGTGTATCGCTGCAGTTACCACAGAAAGCATGTGTAGTGTATCGCTGCAGTTACCACCGTAAGCATGTATAGTGTATCGCTGCAGTTACCACAGTAAGCATGTGTAGTGTATCGCTGCAATTACCACATTAAGCATGTGTGGTGTATCGCTGCAGTTACCACAGTAAGCATGTATCGCTGCAGTTACCACAGTAAGCATGTGTAGTGAATCGCTGCAGTTACCACAGTAAGCATGTATCGTGTATCGCTGCAGTCACCACCGTAAGCATGTACAGTGTATCGCTGCAGTTACCACAGTAAGCATGTATAGTGTATAGCTGCAGTTACCACAGTAAACATGTATCGCTGCAGTTACCACAGTAAGCATGTATCGCTGCAGTTACCACAGTAAGCATGTATAGTGTATTGCTGCAGTTACGACAGTAAGCATGTATAGTGTATAGCTGCAGTTACCACAGTAAACATGTATCGCTGCAGTTACCACAGTAAACATGTATCGCTGCAGTTACCACAGTAAGCATGTGTAGTGTATCGCTGCAGTTACCACAGTAAGCATGTATAGTGTATAGCTGCAGTTACCACAGTAAGCATGTATCGCTGCAGTTACCACAGTAAGCATGTATAGTGTATCGCTGCAGTTACCACAGTAAGCATGTATAGTGTATCGCTGCAGTTACCACAGTAAGCATGTGTAGTGTATCGCTGCAGTTACCACAGTAAGCATGTGTAGTGTATAGCTGCAGTTACCACAGTAAACATGTATCGCTGCAGTTACCACAGTAAGCATGTATAGTGTATCGCTGCAGTTACCACAGTAAACATGTATAGTGTATCGCTGCAGTTACCACAGTAAACATGTATAGTGTATCGCTGCAGTTACCACAGTAAGCATGTATAGTGTATCGCTGCAGTTACCACAGTAAGCATGTGTAGTGTATCGCTGCAGTTACCACAGTAAGCATGTATAGTGTATCGCTGCAGTTACCACCGTAAGCATGTATAGTGTATCGCTGCAGTTACCACAGTAAACATGTATCGCTGCAGTTACCACAATAAGCATGTAAAGTGAATCGCTGCAGTTACCACAATAAGCATGTATAGTTTATCGCTGCAGTTACCACAGTAAACATGTATAGTGTATAGCTGCAGTTACCACAGTAAACATGTTTCGCTGCAGTTACCACAGTAAGCATGTATCGCTGCAGTTACCACAGTAAGCATGTATAGTGTATCGCTGCAGTTACCACAGTAAGCATGTGTAGTGTATCTCTGCAGTTACCACAGTAAGCATGTATCGCTGCAGTTACCACAGTAAGCATGTGTAGTGTATCGCTGCAGTTACCACAATAAGCATGTGCGGTGTATCGCTACAGTTACCACCGCAAGCATGTGTAGTGTATCGCTGCAGTTACCACAGTAAGCATGTGCAGTGTATCTCTGCAGTTACCACAGTAAGCATGTGTAGTGTATCGCTGCAGTTGCCACCGTAAGCATGTACAGTGTATCGCTGCAGTCACCACAGTAAGCATGTATGTCTACAGTTACCACAGTAATCATGTGTAGTGTATCGCTGCAGTTACCACCGTAAGCATGTGTAGTGTATCGCTGCAGTTACCACAGTAAGCATGTATCGCTGCAGTTACCACAGTAAGCATGTGTAGTGTATCGCTGCAGTTACCACAGTAAACATGTATCGTTGCAGTTACCACAGTAAGCATGTGGAGCGTATATCTGCAGTTACCACAGTAAGCTTGTGTAGTGTATCTCTGCAGTTACCACAGTAAGCATGTATCGCTGCAGTTACCACAGTAAGCATGTGTAGTGTATCGCTGCAGTTACCACAGTAAGCATGTATCGCTGCAGTTACCACAGTAAGCATGTATCGCTGCAGTTACCACAGTAAGCATGTATCGCTGCAGTTACCACAGTAAGCATGTATCGCTGCAGTTACCACAATAAGCATGTACAGTGTATCGCTGCAGTTACCACAGTAAGCATGTATAGTGTATAGCTGCAGTTACCACAGTAAACATGTATCGCTGCAGTTCCCACAGTAAGCATGTATCGCTGCAGTTACCACAGTAAGCATGTATAGTGTATCGCTGCAGTTACCACAGTAAGCATGTATAGTGTATAGCTGCAGTTACCACAGTAAACATGTATCGCTGCAGTTACCACAGTAAGCATGTATCGCTGCAGTTACCACAGTAAGCATGCATAGTGTATCGCTGCAATTACCACAGTAAGCATGTATAGTGTATAGCTGCAGTTACCACAGTAAACATGTATCGCTGCAGTTACCACAGTAAGCATGTATCGCTGCAGTTACCACAGTAAGCATGTATCGCTGCAGTTACCACAGTAAGCATGTGTAGTGTATCGCACCAGTTACCACAGTAAGCATGTGTAGTGTATCGCTGCAGTTACCACCGTAAGCATGTGTAGTGTATCGCTGCAGTTACCACAGTAAGCATGTGTAGTGTATCGCTGCAGTTACCACCGTAAGCATGTATAGTGTATCGCTGCAGTTACCACAGTAAACATGTATCGCTGCAGTTAGCACAGTAAGCATGTATAGTGTACAGCTGCAGTTACCACAGTAAGCATGTGTAGTGTATCGCACCAGTTACCACAGTAAACATGTATCGCTGCAGTTACCACAGTAAGCATGTATAGTGTATAGCTGCAGTTACCACAGTAAACATGTATAGTGTATCGCTGCAGTTACCACAGTAAACAAGTATCGCTGCAGTTACCACAGTAAGCATGTGTAGTGTATCTCTGCAGTTACCACAGTAAGCATGTGTAGTGAATCGCTGCAGTTACCACAGTAGGCATGTGTAGTGTATCGCTGCAGTTACCACCGTAAGCATGTGTAGTGTATCGCTGCAGTTACCACAGTAAGCATGTGTAGTGTATCGCTGCAGTTACCACCGTAAGCATGTATAGTGTATCGCTGCAGTTACCACAGTAGGCATGTGTAGTGTATCGCTGCAATTACCACATTAAGCATGTGTGGTGTATCGCTGCAGTTACCACAGTAAGCATGTATCGCTGCAGTTACCACAGTAAGCATGTGTAGTGTATCTCTGCAGTTACCACAGTAAGCATGTGTAGTGAATCGCTGCAGTTACCACAGTAAGCATGTGTAGTGAATCGCTGCAGTTACCACAGTAAGCATGTATCGTGTATCGCTGCAGTTACCACCGTAAGCATGTACAGTGTATCGCTGCAGTTACCACAGTAAGCATGCATAGTGTATAGCTGCAGTTACCACAGTAAACATGTATCGCTGCAGTTACCACAGTAAACATGTATCGCTGCAGTTACCACAGTAAGCATGTGTAGTGTATCGCTGCAGTTACCACAGTAAGCATGTATAGTGTATAGCTGCAGTTACCACAGTAAGCATGTATCGCTGCAGTTACCACAGTAAGCATGTATAGTGTATCGCTGCAGTTACCACAGCAAGCATGTGTAGTGTATCGCTGCAGTTACCACAGTAAGCATGTATAGTGTATCGCTGCAGTTACCACAGTAAGCATGTGTAGTGTATCGCTGCAGTTACCACAGTAAGCATGTGTAGTGTATAGCTGCAGTTACCACAGTAAACATGTATCGCTGCAGTTACCACAGTAAGCATGTATAGTGTATCGCTGCAGTTACCACAGTAAACATGTATAGTGTATCGCTGCAGTTACCACAGTAAACATGTATAGTGTATCGCTGCAGTTACCACAGTAAGCATGTATAGTGTATCGCTGCAGTTACCACAGTAAGCATGTGTAGTGTATCGCTGCAGTCACCACAGTAAGCATGTATAGTGTATCGCTGCAGTTACCACAGTAAGCATGTATAGTGTATCGCTGCAGTTACCACAGTAAACATGTATCGCTGCAGTTACCACAATAAGCATGTAAAGTGAATCGCTGCAGTTACCACAATAAGCATGTAAAGTGAATCGCTGCAGTTACCACAATAAGCATGTATAGTGTATCGCTGCAGTTACCACAGTAAACATGTATAGTGTATAGCTGCAGTTACCACAGTAAACATGTATCGCTGCAGTTACCACAGTAAGCATGTATCGCTGCAGCTACCACAGTAAGCATGTATAGTGTATCGCTGCAGTTACCACAGTAAGCATGTATCGTGTATAGCTGCAGTTACCACATTAAACATGTATCGCTGCAGTTACCACAGTAAGCATGTATCGCTGCAGTTACCACAGTAAGCATGTATAGTGTATCGCTGCAGTTACCACAGTAAGCATGTGTAGTGTATCGCTGCAGTTACCACAGTAAGCATGTATAGTGTATCGCTGCAGTTACCACAGTAAGCATGTGTAGTGTATC
Source organism: Chirona hameri (assembly GCA_036785665.1). NCBI lineage: Eukaryota > Metazoa > Arthropoda > Thecostraca > Balanomorpha > Balanidae > Chirona > Chirona hameri. The sequence goes on from JAXIVJ010004575.1 coordinate 56,020, forward strand.
GCTGCAATTACCACATTAAGCATGTGTAGTGTATCGCTGCAGTTACCACAGTAAGCATGTGTAGTGTATCGCTGCAGTTACCACCGTAAGCATGTATAGTGTATCGCTGCAGTTACCACAGTAAGCATGTATCTCTGCAGTTACTACAGTAAGCATGTGTAGTGTATCGCTGCAGTTACCAAAGTAAGCATGTGTAGTGTATCGCTGCAGTTACCACAGTAAGCATGTGTAGTGTATCGCTGCAGTTACCACCGTAAGCATGTATAGTGTATCGCTGCAGTTACCACAGTAAGCATGTATCGCTGCAGTTACTACAGTAAGCATGTGTAGTGTATCGCTGCAGTTACCAAAGTAAGCATGTGTAGTGTATAGCTGCAGTTACCACAGTAAGCATGTATAGTGTATCGCTGCAGTTACCACAGTAAGCATGTGTAGTGTATAGCTGCAGTTACCACAGTAAGCATGTATCGCTGCAGTTACCACAGTAAGCATATGTAGTGTATCATCATCATCATCATCAACATGCTGCACCATCTCTGGAGTGATCTTCTCCTGCGTCACATTTGTGTCGATCTCAAGAATCGGCATCGTTCTTCTTTACCGCTGGGCAGTTGATCTCAAACACTCCTCTCGGCGCGAGCTGCTCTGTCGTCGCGCTCGCTCGAGACTGTCCGCTTCTGCGACCAGAGTATAGAGGGCGTCTCTAATTCTGACTCGGTAACACCCCGGATCGCCGTGCGGTGGCAGTGCTTCGGCTTTGGTGAATGTCTGTCGAACGCCAAGCCACGGCTTGCGGTGAATTCGCTCGCTGTGCTGACGCCGTCTCTTGTGATAACTGGTATCCGAAGGACGCAAACACGTCACGCTGAGTACTGTGTAAACACTGGTCAACAGTTCACGCACCTCGCTCAAGGCCGGTGAATAGGGCGAAACGGTGATGTGTTCCGCAATTTCGGAGAAGAGTGGTGTATCGCTGCAGTTACCACAGTAAGCATGTATCGCTGCAGTTACCACAGTAAGCATGTATCGCTGCAGTTACCACATTAAGCATGTGCAGTGTATCGCTGCAGTTACCACAGAAAGCATGTATCGCTGCAGTTACCACAGTAAGCATGTGTAGTGTATCGCTGCAGTTACCACAGTAAGCTTGTGTAGTGTATCGCTGCAGTTACCACAGTAAGCATGTGTAGTGTATCGCTGCAGTTACCACAGTAAGCATGTATAGTGTATCGCTGCAGTTACCACAGTAAGCATGTGTAGTGTATCGCTGCAGTTACCACAGTAAGCTTGTGTAGTGTATCGATGCAGTTACCACGGTAAGCATGTGTAGTGTATCGCTGCAGTTACCACAGTAAGCATGTATCGCTGCAGTTACCACAGTAAGCATGTGTAGTGTATCGCTGCAGTTACCACAGTAAGCATGTATCGCTTCAGTTACCACAGTAAGCATGTGTAGTGTATCGCTGCAGTTACCACAGTAAGCTTGTGTAGTGTATCGATGCAGTTACCACGGTAAGCATGTGTAGTGTATCGCTGCAGTTACCACAGTAAGCATGTATCGCTGCAGTTACCACAGTAAGCATGTGTAGTGTATCGCTGCAGTTACCACAGTAAGCATGTGCAGTGTATCGCTGCAGTTACCACAGTAAGCATGTGTAGTGTATCGCTGCAGTTACCACAGTAAGCATGCGTAGTGTATCGATGCAGTTACCACGGTAAGCATGTGTAGTGTAGTGCAGTTACCACAGTAAGCATGTATGCTGCAGTTACCACAGTAAGCATGTGTAATGTATCGCTGCAGTTACCACAGTAAGCATATATCGCTGCAGTTACCACGGTAGGCATGTGTAGTGTATCGCTGCAGTTACCACAGTAAGCACGTGTAGTGTATCGCTGCAGTTACCACAGTAAGCATGTGTAGTGTATCGCTGCAGTTACCACAGTAAGCATGTATCGCTGCAGTTACCACAGTAAACATGTTTAGTGTATCGCTGCAGTTACCACAGTCAGCATGTGTGGTGTATCGATGCAGTTACCACAGTAAGCATGTATCGCTGCAGTTACCACAGTAAGCATGTATCGCTGCACTTACCACAGTAAGCATGTGTAGTGTATCGCTGCAGTTACCACAGTAAGCATGTGTAGTGTATCGCTGCAGTTACCACAGTAAACATGTCTCGCTGCAGTTACCACAGTAAGCATGTGGAGTGTATCTCTGCAGTTACCACAGTAAGCATGTGTAGTGTATCTCTGCAGTTACCACAGTAAGCATGTATCGCTGCAGTTACCACAGTAAGCATGTGTAGTGTATCGCTGCAGTTACCACAATAAGCATGTGTGGTGTATCGCTACAGTTACCACCGTAAGCATGTGTAGTGTATCGCTGCAGTTACCACAGTAAGCATGTGCAGTGTATCTCTGCAGTTACCACAGTAAGCATGTGTAGTGTATCGCTGCAGTTACCACCGTAAGCATGTACAGTGTATCGCTGCAGTTACCACAGTAAGCATGTATGTCTACAGTTACCACAGTAAGCATGTCTAGTGTATCGCTGCAGTTACCACCGTAAGCATGTGTAGTGTATCGCTGCAGTTACCACAGTAAGCATGTATCGCTGCAGTTACCACAGTAAGCATGTGTAGTGTATCGCTGCAGTTACCACAGTAAACATGTATCGCTGCAGTTACCACAGTAAGCATGTGGAGTGTATATCTGCAGTTACCACAGTAAGCATGTGTAGTGTATCTCTGCAGTTACCACAGTAAGCATGTATCGCTGCAGTTACCACAGTAAGCATGTGTAGTGTATCGCTGCAGTTACCACAGTAAGCATGTATCGCTGCAGTTACCACAGTAAGCATGTATCGCTGCAGTTACCACAGTAAGCATGTATCGCTGCAGTTACCACAGTAAGCATGTATCGCTGCAGTCACCACAGTAAGCATGTATCGCTGCAGTTACCACAGTAAGCATGTAAAGTGTATCGCTGCAGTTACCACAGTAAGCATGTATAGTGCATCGCTGCAGTTACCACAGCAAGCATGTATCGCTGCAGTTACCACAGTAAGCATGTGTAGTGTATCGCTGCAGTTACCACAGTAAGCATGTATCGCTGCAGTTACCACAGTAAGCATGTATAGTGTATCGCTGCAGTTACCACAGCAAGCATGTATCGCTGCAGTTACCACAGTAAGCATGTATAGTGTATCGCTGCAGTTACCACAGCAAGCATGTATCGCTGCAGTTACCACCGTAAGCATGTATAGTGTATAGCTGCAGTTACCACAGTAAGCATGTGTAGTGTATCGCTGCAATTACCACATTAAGCATGTGTAGTGTATCGCTGCAGTTACCACAGTAAGCATGTAAAGTGTATCGCTGCAGTTACCACAGTAAGCATGTATAGTGTATAGCTGCAGTTACCACAGTAAGCATGTATCGCTGCAGTTACCACAGTAAGCATGTATCGCTGCAGTTACCACAGTAAACATGTATCGCTGCAGTTACCACAGTAAGCATGTATCGCTGCAGTTACCACAGTAAGCATGTATAGTGTATCGCTGCAGTTACCACAGTAAGCATGTGTAGTGTATAGCTGCAGTTACCACAGTAAGCATGTATAGTGTATAGCTGCAGTTACCACAGCAAGCATGTGTAGTGTATAGCTGCAGTTACCACAGTAAACATGTATCGCTGCAGTTACCACAGTAAGCATGTATCGCTGCAGTTACCACAGTAAGCATGTGCAGTGTATCGCTGCAGTTACCACAGTAAGCATGTATCGCTGCAGTTACCACAGTAAGCATGTAAAGTGTATCGCTGCAGTTACCACAGCAAGCATGTGTAGTGTATCGCTGCAGTTACCAGAGTAAGCATGTATAGTGTATCGCTGCAGTTACCACAGTAAACATGTATCGCTGCAGTTACCACAGTAAGCATGTATCGCTGCAGTTACCACAGTAAGCATGTGCAGTGTATCGCTGCAGTTACCACAGTAAGCATGTATCGCTGCAGTTACCACAGTAAGCATGTAAAGTGTATCGCTGCAGTTACCACAGTAAGCATGTATCGCTGCAGTTACCACAGTAAGCATGTGTAGTGTATAGCTGCAGTTACCACATTAAGCATGTGTAGTGTATCGCTGCAGTTACCACAGTAAGCATGTGTAGTGTATTGCTGCAGTTACCACAGTAAGCATGTTTAGTGTATCGCTGCAATTACCACAGTAAGCATGTGTAGTGAATCGCTGCAATTACCACAGTAAGCATGTGTAGTGTATCGCTGCAGTTACCACAGTAATCATGTGTAGTGTATCGCTGCAGTTACCACCGTAAGTATGTGTAGTGTATCGCTGCAGTTACCACAGTAAGCATGTGTAGTGTATCGCTGCAGTTACCACCGTAAGCATGTATAGTGTATCGATGCAGTTACCACAGTAAGCATGTACAGTGTATAGCTGCAGTTACCACAGTAAGCATGTACAGTGTATCGCTGCAGTTACCACAGTAAGCATGTGTAGTGTATAGCTGCAGTTACCACAGTAAACATGTGTAGTGTATCGCTGCAGTTACCACAGTAATCATGTATCGCTGCAGTTACCACAGTAAGCATGTATCGCTGCAGTTACCACAGTAAGCATGAGTAGTGTATCGCTGCAGTTACCACAGTAAGCATGTATAGTGTATAGCTGCAGTTACCACAGTAAGCATGCATAGTGTATCGCTGCAGTTACCACAGTAAGCATGTATAGTGTATCGCTGCAGTTACCACAGTAAGCATGCATAGTGTATAGCTGCAGTTACCACAGTAAGCATGAGTAGTGTATCGCTGCAGTTACCACAGTAAGCATGTGTAGTGTATTGCTGCAGTTACCACAGTAAGCATGTATAGTGTATAGCTGCAGTTACCACAGTAAGCATGTGTAGTGTATAGCTGCAGTTACCACAGTAAGCATGTATAGTGTATCGCTGCAGTTACCACAGTAAGCATGTGTAGTGTATCGCTGCAGTTACCACAGTAAGCATGTATAGTGTATCGCTGCAGTTACCACAGTAAGCATGTATCGCTGCAGTTACCACAGTAAGCATGTATAGTGTATAGCTGCAGTTACCACAGTAAGCATGTGTAGTGTATAGCTGCAGTTACCACAGTAAGCATGTATAGTGTATCGGTGCAGTTACCACGGTATGCATGTATAGTGTATCGCTGCAGTTACCACAGTAAGCATGTGTAGTGTATCGCTGCAGTTACCACAGTAAGCATGTGTAGTGTATCGCTGCAGTTACCACAGTAAGCATGTGTAGTGTATCGCTGCAGTTACCACAGTAAGCATGTATAGTGTATCGCTGCAGTTACCACAGTAAGCATGTATAGTGTATAGCTGCAGTTACCACAGTAAGCATGTATAGTGTATCGCTGCAGTTACCACATTAAGCATGTATAGTGTATCGCTGCAGTTACCACAGTAAGCATGTATCGCTGCAGTTACCACAGTAAACATGTATAGTGTATAGCTGCAGTTACCACAGTAAACATGTATCGCTGCAGTTACCACAGTAAGCATGTGTAGTGTATCGCTGCAGTTACCACAGTAAGCATGTGTAGTGTATCGCTGCAGTTACCACAGTAAGCATGTATAGTGTATAGCTGCAGTTACCACAGTAAACATGTATCGCTGCAGTTACCACAGTAAGCATGTGTAGTGTATCGCTGCAGTTACCACAGTAAGCATGTGTAGTGTATCGCTGCAGTTACCACAGTAAGCATGTATAGTGTATAGCTGCAGTTACCACAGTAAACATGTATCGCTGCAGTTACCACAGTAAGCATGTATAGTGTATAGCTGCAGTTACCACAGTAAGCATGTGTAGTATATTGCTGCAGTTACCACAGTAAGCATGTATAGTGTATCGCTGCAGTTACCACAGTAAGCATGTATAGTGTATAGCTGCAGTTACCACAGTAAACATGTATCGCTGCAGTTACCACAGTAAGCATGTATCGCTGCAGTTACCACAGTAAACATGTATCGCTGCAGTTACCACAGTAAGCATGTGTAGTGTATAGCTGCAGTTACCACAGTAAACATGCATAGTGTATAGCTGCAGTTACCACCGTAAGCATGTGTAGTGTATCGCTGCAGTTACCACAGTAAGCATGTATAGTGTATAGCTGCAGTTACCATAGTAAGCATGTGTAGTGTATCGCTGCAGTTACCACAGTAAGCATGTATAGTGTATCGCTGCAGTTACCACAGTAAACATTCATCGCTGCAGTTACCACAGTAAACATGTATAGTGTATAGCTGCAGTTACCACAGTAAGCATGTATAGTGTATAGCTGCAGTTACCACAGTAAACATGCATCGCTGCAGTTACCACAGTAAGCATGTATCGCTGCAGTTACCACAGTAAGCATGTATAGTGCATCGCTACAGTTACCACAGTAAGCATGTGTAGTGTATCGCTGCAGTTACCACAGTAAGCATGTATCGCTGCAGTTACCACAGTAAGCATGTATAGTGTATCGCTGCAGTTACCACAGTAAGCATGTATAGTGTATAGCTGCAGTTACCACAGTAAACATGTATCGCTGCAGTTACCACAGTAAGCATGTATCGCTGTAGTTACCACAGTAAGCATGTATAGTGTATCGCTGCAGTTACCACAGTAAGCATGTGTAGTGTATCGCACCAGTTACCACAGTAAGCATGTGTAGTGTATCGCTGCAGTTACCACCGTAAGCATGTGTAGTGTATCGCTGCAGTTACCACAGTAAGCATGTGTAGTGCATCGCTGCAATTACCACCGTAAGCATGTATAGTGTACCGCTGCAGTTACCACAGTAAGCATGTACAGTGTATCGCTGCAGTTACCACAGTAAGCATGTATAGTGTATCGCTGCAGTTACCACAGTAAGCAGGTGTAGTGTATCGCTGCAATTACCACATTAAGCATGTGTGGTGTATCGCTGCAGTTACCACAGTAAGCATGTATCGCTGCAGTTACCACAGTAAGCATGTGTAGTGTATCTCTGCAGTTACCACAGTAAGCATGTGTAGTGAATCGCTGCAGTTACCACAGTAAGCATGTGTAGTGTATCGCTGCAGTTACCACCGTAAGCATGTATAGTGTATCGCTGCAGTTACCACAGTAAGCATGTATAGTGTATAGCTGCAGTTACCACAGTAAACATGTATCGCTGCAGTTACCACAGTAAGCATGTATCGCTGCAGTTACCACAGTAAGCATGTATAGTGTATCGCTACAGTTACCACAGTAAACATGTGTAGTGTATCGCTGCAGTTACCACAGTAAGCATGTGTAGTGTATCGCTGCAGTTACCACCGTAAGCATGTGTAGTGTATCGCTTTAGTTACCACAGTAAGCATGTGTAGTGTATCGCTGCAGTTACCACCGTAAGCATGTATAGTGTATCGCTGCAGTTACCACAGTAAGCATGTATAGTGTATAGCTGCAGTTACCACAGTAAACATGTATCGCTGCAGTTACCACAGTAAGCATGTATCGCTGCAGTTACCACAGTAAGCATGTATAGTGTATCGCTGCAGTTACCACAGTAAGCATGTGTAGTGTATCGCTGCAGTTACCACAGTAAGCATGTGTAGTGTATCGCTGCAGTTACCACCGTAAGCATGTGTAGTGTATCGCTTTAGTTACCACAGTAAGCATGTGTAGTGTATCGCTGCAGTTACCACCGTAGGCATGTATAGTGTATCGCTGCAGTTACCACAGTAAGCATGTACAGTGTATCGCTGCAGTTACCACAGTAAACATGCATCGCTGCAGTTACCACAGTAAGCATGTATCGCTGCAGTTACCACAGTAAGCATGTATAGTGTATCGCTACAATTACCACAGTAAGCATGTATAGTGTATAGCTGCAGTTACCACAGTAAGCATGTGTAGTGTATCGCTGCAGTTACCACGGTAAGCATGTGTAGTGTATTGCTGCAGTTACCACAGTAAGCATGTATCGCTGCAGTTACCACAGTAAGCATGTATAGTGTATCGCTGCAGTTACCACAGTAAGCATGTATCGCTGCAGTTACCACAGTAAGCATGTATAGTGTATCGCTGCAGTTACCACAGTAAGCATGTATAGTGTATCGCTGCAGTTACCACAGTAAGCATGTATAGTGTATCGCTGCAGTTACCACAGTAAGCATGTGTAGTGTATCGCTGCAGTTACCACCGTAAGCATGTGTAGTGTATAGCTGCAGTTACCACAGTAAGCATGTGTAGTGTATCTCTGCAGTTACCACAGTAAACATGTATCGTTGCAGTTACCACAGTAAGCATGTGTAGTGTATCTCTGCAGTTACCACAGTAAGCATGTGTAGTGAATCGCTGCAGTTACCACAGTAAGCATGTGTAGTGTATCGCTGCAGTTACCACCGTAAGCATGTATAGTGTATCGCTGCAGTAACCACAGTAAGCATGTATAGTGTATAGCTGCAGTTACCACAGTAGACATGTATCGCTGCAGTTACCACAGTAAGCATGTATCGCTGCAGTTACCACAGTAAGCATGTATAGTGTATCGCTGCAGTTACCACAGTAAGCATGTATAGTGTATAGCTGCAGTTACCACAGTAACATGTATCGCTGCAGTTACCACAGTAAGCATGTATCGCTGCAGTTACCACAGTAAGCATGTATAGTGTATCGCTGCAGTTACCACAGTAAGCATGTTTCGCTGCAGTTACCACAGTAAGCATGTATAGTGTATCGCTGCAGTTACCACAGTAAGCATGTGTAGTGTATCGCTGCAGTTACCACAGTAAGCATGTGTAGTGTATCGCTGCAGTTACCACCGTAAGCATGTGTAGTGTATCGCTGCAGTTACCACAGTAAGCATGTGTAGTGTATCGCTGCAATTACCACATTAAGCATGTGTGGTGTATCGCTGCAGTTACCACAGTAAGCATGTATCGCTGCAGTTACCACATTAAGCATGTGTGGTGTATCGCTGCAGTTACCACATCAAGCATGTATCGCTGCAGTTACCACAGTAAGCATGTGTAGTGTATCTCTGCAGTTACCACAGTAAGCATGTGTAGTGAATCGCTGCAGTTACCACAGTAAGCATGTGTAGTGTATAGCTGCAGTTACCACAGTAAACATGTATCGCTGCAGTTACCACAGTAAGCATGTATCGCTGCAGTTACCACAGTAAGCATGTATAGTGTATCGCTGCAGTTACCACAGTAAACATGTATCGCTGCAGTTACCACAGTAAGCATGTATAGTGTATCGCTGCAGTTACCACAGTAAGCATGTGTAGTGTATCGCTGCAGTTACCACAGTAAGCATGTGTAGTGTATCGCTGCAGTGACCACCGTAAGCATGTGTAGTGTATCGCTGCAGTTACCACAGTAAGCATGTTTAGTGTATCGCTGCAATTACCACATTAAGCATGTGGGGTGTATCGCTGCAGTTACCACAGTAAGCATGTATCGCTGCAGTTACCACAGTAAGCATGTGTAGTGTATCTCTGCAGTTACCACAGTAAGCATGTGTAGTGAATCGCTGCAGTTACCACAGTAAGCATGTGTGGTGAATCGCTGCAGTTACCACAGTAAGCATGTATCGGTGCAGTTACCACAGTAAGCATGTATAGTGTATCGCTGCAGTTACCACAGTAAGCATGTATAGTGTATAGCTGCAGTTACCACAGTAAGCATGTGTAGTGTATCGCTGCGGTTACCACAGTAAACATGTTTCGCTGCAGTTACCACAGTAAGCATGTAAAGTGTATCGCTGCAGTTACCACAGTAAGCATGTATAGTGTATAGCTGCAGTTACCACAGTAAGCATGTATAGTGTATCGCTGCAGTTACCACAGTAAGCATGTATAGTGTATCGCTGCAGTTACCACAGTAAGCATGTGTAGTGTATCGCTGCAGTTACCACAGTAAGCATGTGTAGTGTATCGCTGCAGTTACCACCGTAAGCATGTGTAGTGTATCGCTGCAGTTACCACCGTAAGCATGTGTAGTGTATCGCTGCAGTTACCACCGTAAGCATGTATAGTGTATCGCTGCAGTTACCACAGTAAGCATGTATAGTGTATCGCTGCAGTTACCACAGTAAGCATGTATAGTGTATCGCTGCAGTTACCACAGTAAGAATGTGTAGTGTATCGCTGCAGTTACCACAGTAAGCATGAATCGCTGCAGTTACCACAGTAAGCATGTGTAGTGTATCGCTGCAGTTACCACAGTAAGCATGTATAGTGTATCGCTGCAGTTACCACAGTAAGCATGTATAGTGTATGGCTGCAGTTACCACAGTAAGCATGTGTAGTGTATCGCTGCAATTACCACATTAAGCATGTGTAGTGTATCGCTGCAGTTACCACAGTAAGCATATGTAGTGTATCGCTGCAGTTACCACATTAAGCATGTGTAGTGTATCGCTGCAGTTACCACAGTAAGCATATGTAGTGTATCGCTGCAGTTACCACAGTAAGCATGTATAGTGTATCGCTGCAGTTACCACAGTAAGCATGTGTAGTGTATCGCTGCAATTACCACATTAAGCATGTGTAGTATATCGCTGCAGTTACCACAGTAAGCATATGTAGTGTATCGCTGCAGTTACCACATTAAGCATGTGTAGTGTATCGCTGCAGTTACCACAGTAAGCATATGTAGTGTATCGCTGCAGTTACCACAGTAAGCATGTATAGTGTATCGCTGCAGTTACCACAGTAAGCATGTGTAGTGTATCGCTGCAGTTACCACAGCAAGCATGTGTAGTGTATCGCTGCAGTTACCACCGTAAGCATGTGTAGTGTATCGCTTTAGTTACCACAGTAAGCATGTGTAGTGTATCGCTGCAGTCACCACCGTAAGCATGTATAGTGTATCGCTGCAGTTACCACAGTAAGCATGTACAGTGTATCGCTGCAGTGACCACCGTAAGCATGTATAGTGTATCGCTGCAGTTACCACCGTAAGCATGTATAGTGTATCGCTGCAGTTACCACAGTAAGCATGTTTAGTGTATAGCTGCAGTTACCACAGTAAACATGTATAGTGTATCGCTGCAGTTACCACAGTAAGCATGTTTAGTGTATAGCTGCAGTTACCACAGTAAACATGTATAGTGTATAGCTGCAGTTGCCACAGTAAGCATGTGTAGTGTATCGCTACAGTTACCACAGTAAGCATGTATAGTGTATAGCTGCAGTTACCACAGTAAGCATGTTTAGTGTATCGCTGCAATTACCACATTAAGCATGTGTGGTGTATCGCTGCAGTTACCACAGTAAGCATGTATCTCTGCAGTTACCACAGTAAGCATGTGTAGTGAATCGCTGCAGTTACCACAGTAAGCATGTGTAGTGTATCGCTGCAGTTACCACCGTAAGCATGTATAGTGTATCGCTGCAGTTACCACAGTAAGCATGTATAGTGTATAGCTGCAGTTACCACAGTAAACATGCATCGCTGCAGTTACCACAGTAAGCATGTATCGCTGCAGTTACCACAGTAAGCATGTATAGTGTATCGCTGCAGTTACCACAGTAAGCATGTGTAGTTTATCGCTGCAGTTACCACAGTAAGCATGTATCGCTGCAGTTACCACAGTAAGCATGTATAGTGTATCGCTGCAGTTACCACAGTAAGCATGTATAGTGTATCGCTGCAGTTACCACAGTAAGCATGTGTAGTGTATCGCTGCAATTACCACATTAAGCATGTGTGGTGTATCGCTGCAGTTACCACAGTAAGCATGTATCGCTGCAGTTACCACAGTAAGCATGTGTAGTGTATCGCTGCAGTTACCACAGTAAGCATGTGTAGTGCATCGCTGCAGTTACCACCGTAAGCATGTATAGTGTATTGCTGCAGTTACCACAGTAAGCATGTGTAGTGAATCGCTGCAGTTACCACAGTAAGCATGTGTAGTGTATCGCTGCAGTTACCACCGTAAGCATGTATAGTGTATCGCTGCAGTTACCACAGTAAGCATGTGTAGTGTATGGCTGCAGTTACCACAGTAAGCATGTGTAGTGTATCGCTGCAGTTACCACCGTAAGCATGTATAGTGTATCGCTGCAGTTACCACAGTAAGCATGTGTAGTGTATCGCTGCAGTTACCACAGTAAGCATGTGTAGTGTATCGCTGCAGTTACCACAGTAAGCATGTATCGCTGCAGTTACCACAGTAAGCATGTATAGTGTATCGCTGCAGTTACCACAGTAAGCATGTATAGTGTATAGCTGCAGTTACCACAGTAAGCATGTGTAGTGTATCGCTGCAGTTACCACAGTAAACATGTATCGCTGCAGTTACCACAGTAAGCATGTATCGCTGCAGTTACCACAGTAAGCATGTATAGTGTATCGCTGCAGTTACCACAGTAAGCATGTGTAGTGTATCGCTGCAGTTACCACAGTAAGCATGTGTAGTGCATCGCTGCAGTTACCACCGTAAGCATGTGTAGTGTATCGCTGCAGTTACCACAGTAAGCATGTGTAGTGTATCGCTGCAGTTACCACCGTAAGCATGCATAGTGTATCGCTGCAGTTACCACAGTAAGCATGTATAGTGTATCGCTGCAGTTACCACAGTAAGCATGTATAGTGTATCGCTGCAATTACCACATTAAGCATGTGTGGTGTATCGCTGCAGTTACCACAGTAAGCATGTATCGCTGCAGTTACCACAGTAAGCATGTGTAGTGTATCTCTGCAGTTACCACAGTAAGCATGTGTAGTGAATCGCTGCAGTTACCACAGTAAGCATGTGTAGTGTATCGCTGCAGTTACCACCGTAAGCATGTGTAGTGTATCTCTGCAGCTACCACAGTAAGCATGTATAGTGTATCGCTGCAGTTACCACAGTAATCATGTATCGCTACAGTTACCACAGTAAGCATGTGTAGTGTATCGCTGCAGTTACCACCGTAAGCATGTATAGTGTATCGCTGCAGTTACCACAGTAAACATGTATAGTGTATAGCTGCAGTTACCACAGTAAACATGTGTAGTGTATCGCTGCAGTCACCACCGTAAGCATGTGTAGTGAATCGCTGCAGTTACCACCGTAAGCATGCATAGTGTATCGCTGCAGTTACCACAGTAAGCATGTATAGTGTATCGCTGCAGTTACCACAGTAAGCATGTATAGTGTATCGCTTTAATTACCACATTAAGCATGTGTGGTGTATCGCTGCAGTTACCACAGTAAGCATGTATTGCTGCAGTTACCACAGTAAGCATGTGTAGTGTATCTCTGCAGTTACCACAGTAAGCATGTGTAGTGAATCGCTGCAGTTACCACAGTAAGCATGTGTAGTGTATCGCTGCAGTTACCACCGTAAGCATGTGTAGTGTATCTCTGCAGCTACCACAGTAAGCATGTATAGTGTATCGCTGCAGTTACCACAGTAATCATGTATCGCTGCAGTTACCACAGTAAGCATGTGTAGTGTATCGCTGCAGTTACCACCGTAAGCATGTATAGTGTATCGCTGCAGTTACCACAGTAAGCATGTATAGTGTATAGCTGCAGTTACCACATTAAGCATGTATCGCTGCAGTTACCACAGTAAGCATGTATCGCTGCAGTTACCACAGTAAGCATGTATAGTGTATCGCTGCAGTTACCACAGTAAGCATGTATAGTGTATCGCTGCAGTTACCACAGTAAGCATGTATCGCTGCAGTTACCACAGTAAGCATGTGTAGTGTATCGCTGCAGTTACCACAGTAAGCATGTGTAGTGTATCGCTGCAGTTACCACCGTAAGCATGTGTAGTGTATCGCTGCAGTTACCACAGTAAGCATGTGTAGTGTATCGCTGCAATTACCACATTAAGCATGTGTGGTGTATCGCTGCAGTTACCACAGTAAGCATGTATCGCTGCAGTTACCACATTAAGCATGTTTGGTGTATCGCTGCAGTTACCACAGCAAGCATGTATCGCTGCAGTTACCACAGTAAGCATGTGTAGTGTATCTCTGCAGTTACCACAGTAAGCATGTGTAGTGAATCGCTGCAGTTACCACAGTAAGCATGTGTAGTGTACCGCTGCAGTTACCACCGTAAGCATGTATAGTGTATCGCTGCAGCTACCACAGTAAGCATGTATAGTGTATAGCTGCAGTTACCACAGTAAACATGTATCGCTGCAGTTACCACAGTAAGCATGTATCGCTGCAGTTACCACAGTAAGCATGTATAGTGTATCGCTGCAGTTACCACAGTAAGCATGTGTAGTGTATCGCTGCAGTTACCACAGTAAGCATGTGTAGTGTATCGCTGCAGTTACCACCGTAAGCATGTGTAGTGTATCGCTGCAGTTACCACAGTAAGCATGTTTAGTGTATCGCTGTAATTGCCACATTAAGCATGTGTGGTGTATCGCTGCAGTTACCACAGTAAGTATGTATAGCTGCAGTTACCACAGTAAGCATGTGTAGTGTATCTCTGCAGTTACCACAGTAAGCATGTGTAGTGAATCGCTGCAGTTGCCACAGTAAGCATGTGTAGTGTATCGCTGCAGTTACCACAGTAAGCATGTATAGTGTATCGCTGCAGTTACCACAGTAAGCATGTGTAGTGTATCGCTGCAGTTACCACCGTAAGCATGTGTAGTGTATCTCTGCAGTTACCACAGCAAGCATGTGTAGTGAATCGCTGCAGTTACCACAGTAAGCATGTGTAGTGTATCGCTGCAGTTGCCACAGTAAGCATGTATAGTGTATCGCTGCAGTTACCACAGTAAGCATGTGTAGTGTATCGCTGCAGTTACCACCGTAAGCATGTGTAGTGTATCGCTGCAGTTACCACCGTAAGCATGTATAGTGTATCGCTGCAGTTACCACAGTAAGCATGTATAGTGTATCGCTGCAGTTACCACAGTAAGCATGTGTAGTGTATCGCTGCAGTTACCACAGTAAGCATGTATCGCTGCAGTTACCACAGTAAGCATGTATAGTGTATAGCTGCAGTTACCACAGTAAACATGTATCGCTGCAGTTACCACAGTAAGCATGTATCGCTGCAGTTACCACAGTAAGCATGTATAGTGTATCGCTGCAGTTACCACAGTAAGCATGTGTAGTGTATCGCTGTAGTTACCACAGTAAGCATGTGTAGTGTATCGCTGCAGTTACCACAGTAAACATGTGTAGTGTATCGCTGCAGTTACCACAGTAAGTATGTGTAGTGTATCGCTGCAGTTACCACAGTAAGCATGTGTAGTGTATCGCTGCAGTTACCACAGTAAGCATGTATCGCTGCAGTTACCACAGTAAGCATGTATAGTGTATAGCTGCAGTTACCACAGTAAACATATATCGCTGCAGTTACCACAGTAAGCATGTATCGCTGCAGTTACCACAGTAAGCATGTATAGTGTATCGCTGCAGTTACCACAGTAAACATGTATCGCTGCAGTTACCACAGTAAGCATGTATCGCTGCAGTTACCACAGTAAGCATGTAAAGTGTATAGCTGCAGTTACCACAGTAAACATGTATCGCTGCAGTTACCACAGTAAGCATGTTTCGCTGAAGTTACCACAGTAAGCATGTATAGTGTATCGCTGCAGTTACCACAGTAAGCATGTATAGTGTATAGCTGCAGTTACCACAGTAAACATGTATAGTGTATAGCTGCAGTTACCACAGTAAGCATGTGTAGTGTATAGCTGCAGTTACCACAGTAAGCATGTATAGTGTATCGCTGCAGTTACCACAGTAAACATGTATCGCTGCAGTTACCACAGTAAGCATGTATCGCTGCAGTTACCACAGTAAGCATATATCGCTGCAGTTACCACCGTAAGCATGTATAGTGTATCGCTGCAGTTACCACAGTAAGCATGTATAGTGTATCGCTGCAGTTACCACGGTAAGCATGTATCGCTGCAGTTACCACAGTAAGCATGTATAGTGTATAGCTGCAGTTACCACAGTAAGCATGTGTAGTGTATCGATGCAGTTACCACAGTAAGCATGTATAGTGTATAGCTGCAGTTACCACAGTAAGCATGTGTAGTGTATCGCTGCAATTACCACATTAAGCATGTGTAGTGTATCGCTGCAGTTACCACAGTAAGCATGTGTAGTGTATCGCTGCAGTTACCACAGTAAGCATGTATAGTGTATCGGTGCAGTTACCACAGTAAGCATGTATAGTGTATCGCTGCAGTTACCACAGTAAACATGTGTAGTGTATCGCTGCAGTTACCACAGTAAGCATGTATAGTGTATCGCTGCAGTTACCACAGTAAGCATGTATAGTGTATCGCTGCAGTTACCACAGTAAGCATGTATAGTGTATAGCTGCAGTTACCACAGTAAACATGTATCGCTGCAGTTACCACAGTAAGCATGTATCGCTGCAGTTACCACAGTAAGCATGTATAGTGTATCGCTGCAGTTACCACAGTAAGCATGTATCGCTGCAGTTACCACAGTAAGCATGTATAGTGTATAGCTGCAGTTACCACAGTAAACATGTATCGCTGCAGTTACCACAGTAAGCATGTATCGCTGCACTTACCACAGTAAGCATGTATAGTGTATCGCTGCAGTTACCACAGTAAGCATGTATAGTGTATAGCTGCAGTTACCACAGTAAGCATGTATAGTGTATCGCTGCAGTTACCACAGTAAGCATGAATCGCTGCAGTTACCACAGTAAGCATGTATCGCTGCAGTTACCACAGTAAGCATGTATAGTGTTTCGCTGCAGTTACCACCGTAAGCATGTATAGTGTATCGCTGCAGTTACCACAGTAAGCATGTGTAGTGTATCGCTGCAGTTACCACAGTAAGCATGTGTAGTGTATCGCTGCAGTTGCCACAGTAAGCATGTATCGCTGCAGTTACCACAGTAAGCATGTATAGTGTATAGCTGCAGTTACCACAGTAAACATGTATCGCTGCAGTTACCACAGTAAGCATGTATCGCTGCAGTTACCACAGTAAGCATGTATAGTGTATCGCTGCAGTTACCACAGTAAGCATGTGTAGTGTATCGCTGCAGTTACCACAGTAAGCATGTGTAGTGTATCGCTGCAGTTACCACCGTAAGCATGTGTAGTGTATCGCTGCAGTTACCACAGTAAGCATGTGTAGTGTATCGCTGCAGTTACCACCGTAAGCATGTATAGTGTATCGCTGCAGTTACCACAGTAAGCATGTATAGTGTATCGCTGCAGTTACCACAGTAAGCATGTATAGTGTATCGCTGCAGTTACCACAGTAAGCATGTGTAGTGTATCGCTGCAGTTACCACAGTAAGCATGAATCGCTGCAGTTACCACAGTAAGCATGTGTAGTGTATCGCTGCAGTTACCACAGTAAGCATGTATAGTGTATCGCTGCAGTTACCACAGTAATCATGTATAGTGTATCGCTGCAGTTACCACAGTAAGCATGTGTAGTGTATCGCTGCAATTACCACATTAAGCATGTGTAGTGTATCGCTGCAGTTACCACAGTAAGCATATGTAGTGTATCGCTGCAGTTACCACAGTAAGCATGTATAGTGTATCGCTGCAGTTACCACAGTAAGCATGTATAGTGTATCGCTGCAGTTACCACAGTAAGCATGTGTAGTGTATCGCTGCAGTTACCACAGTAAGCATATATCGCTGCAGTTACCACAGTAAGCATGAATCGCTGCAGTTACCACAGTAAGCATGTATAGTGTATCGCTGCAGTTACCACAGTAAGCATGTGTAGTGTATCGCTTCAGTTACCACCGTAAGCATGTATAGTGTATCATCATCATCATCATCAACATGTTTATTGTTTTATAACATATTTATATGGTACACATAAGGTAGAATTGGCGCAAAAGCTGGGGAGCTTGACTCTAGGCGGCAACTCTAACACATAGCATCAGGTACCTAATAACTCAACCGCCGCCGTATCACCGGTCATCGCGCGCAGCAGATCATACACCGCGCGCCCCGCCGGAGGAGCGGACCCACCAGAGCTTGCACAGGACTACGATTTAATAAACACCAGTGAATCTGTGAGAGTTTTGCAAGTAGTTTTGGAAGTGACGGGCTGCCGCGCGGCCGCCGCCGCTACTGAGACTCGTGCCGTGTAACAGGATTTGTGATTGGATGGATCTGGACTCCTGCGTGGAGTTGTAGTGTATACTCTGGGATATGTTGCTAATCAATTCGTTTCTATGGCAAGTGTATATCGGGCATGAGAAGATAAAGTGTGTTGTGTTTTCTTGTGGGTGCCCGCAGGGACATACCGGGGAGTCTGACTTCTGGATTATGAACATGTGGGCGTTTAGTTGGGACATATCAGTTCTCAATCTGGTGTGGAGAATGTTGCTTGCTTTAGTTCCATGTGAATAATATAAGAGGGGCCTGGGTATACCTAACTGCTGTGTAATCTGTTTTTTTAAGTCGGGATAAGAGAGCTGTTTCGTGGCTTCTGGTAATTGGTTCCATTGGTTTCCGGTGAGAGTGAAGAAGGAGCGCTGGTGTGACGTAGTGCGAGTTTGAACTAGGTAGTAATGTTGCCGTATATGTATTATGTTTGTGTACATACACAAGCTTTTTAAATACCTTTGAGAGAGCTGAAAGAATGCTGATTGGTCGGTAGCATGTGGGGTCAGAGGGCGAACCTTTGTTTTTGAATATGGGTTTTACATTAGCTGCCTTGAAATTGATTGGGTAAATTCCGAGGGAGAGTGATTTGTTGAATAATTGTGACAATGGCTTTGCGATTATGAGTGCCGTGAGTTTGAGTAATTTTACAGAGAGGCCATCTGGTCCGGTTGATTTGTTGGCGTCTAGTGAGTTTAGGATTTGGAGTACTTCGTGTTCGTTGGTTGTGATTTGTTCGAGTGTGGGTACCGGTGGTGTGTTTGCCATGCTAGGTGGTGGGACATGCGTGTCGGGTATGTGAAGTGTGGATTGTGCAGCAAAATGGTCGATGAGAAGTTTCGCTTTGTCTAGGTCGTCAGTCACTACGTCACCGTCAAGTCCTAGCAGTGGTGGGATAGTGTCGTCGCGTGCTCGGCCGGCGATGGCGCGAAGTGTTTTGTGATATTTGTGAGGATTTTGTTTCTGAGCTAGTAATTTTTCTACTTGTCTGTGCAGATGTTCGTTTTTAACCGTCTGTTCGTCGAGCTAACTAAATTACGTTGGTATCGCCACCTGGCCCAATTTGAGTCAGTTTGTGTTTCTTTTGCGAGTTTGAACAGTCGGTCTCGCTTCCGTATGTTTCGTTTTAGTTCAGTCGTGATCCAATATTTATCGTTGCGTTTCCGTCTCATGTGTGTTTTGGGGATTGCGGCAGACGCCGCGTCGTGCAGGGTGGCGATGAATTCGGATGTTGCTGTGGCTATGTCTTTGTACACGATACTTGTCCAGTCAGCGTCGATAAGTAGTCTGGTCAAAAGTGCAGCGTCCATTTTTTGGTAGTCCCACATAGTGATACGTTGTTCATCGGTGTTTTGTGTAGGTGGTGCTAAATCTAGTACAGCAAAGATCGGGAAGTGGTCTAGGTGCGCAAATGATGATAGTGTACCGCTGTGTTGTACTATGTTGATGTTGCTGATGAAAATGAGGTCTCGCAAATTGCTGGTACTGTGCGTCACTCGGGTAGGCTGGTCTATGACTTGGTGCAGGTCTAACATATGTGCCGTGTCTTTGAGTTTGTGGTCAAATGGTGTGATACCACTGTGCTGATGGAGAGGATGATCAAGGTAAATGTAGCCAGTGTTGAAATCGCCCAGTGAGATTATTGCTGTGGGTTGACCTCCGACCGCCGCCGGGTCAGGTCGTGCGCGCAGCCGCTCCCCCACCCCACCGCTCGACCCTTGTTTGTCAGCCGGTGACAGCTGTGAGCCAGTGATCGCAGTGAGTGCTATCGGAGTACAGCACTAGTCGGCGGCGGCGGCGAGTGCACCATCCACACTGAACCAGGATAGTCATGGACGAGGCTGTACTGAAACAAGCCGTCATCAACGTTATGAAGGACAACGTCTTCTTGGACATCATTAGGGATCAGGTGAAGGCGGCCGTGTCAGACGCAGTCGCCGATGCTGTGGCAGCAAGGGACGCCAAGATCCAGTCCCTAAAGGAGGAGCTGTCAGAGACCAAGGTCCAGCTCAACACCCTGGAGCAGTACTCCTGACGTCTCTGCCTGGATGTGAGCGGGATTCCGGAGACCGCCAACGAGGACACCGATCGCCTGATCATCGACACCGCCAAGCTAGCCGGTGTCGAGATCGCCAAGGAGGACATCGATCGGTCCCACCGTGTTGGTGCCGTAAAGCCGGGAAAGACGCGCACTCTCCTGGTGCGACTCGTCTCCTACGCTAAGCGAGAGGCCTTCTACAGCGTTCGGAAACACCTGCGTCAACCGCGGCCGTTTGAAGGTTCCACCGTGACGGCCGCTGTAGCAAGTAAGGTGTTTGTGACGGACAATCTCACGAGAGAGAACCAGTTTGTTCTCTACAAGGCACGCATGTACCGCAAGGAGGGGAAGATTTTCGCGGCATGGTCGGACGTCGGCAAGCTGAAGGTGCGCCTGAGGGAGAACAGCCCGACGGCCGTGATTCGCTCCCTGAACGGCCTGCTCAAACTCGTCGAGCGCAGACCTCAGCTAGAGCCGCCAGCAGCGACAGCGACCGACGGGGAAGGCTATCGACGCCTCACGCGAGCCGGTGGCAGGGTCAAGTAAGATGTGTACTGACCCCTGCCGCTGACCGGCCCCTGCCGCGGCCGCCACCACTCCCCTCTCCCTGCACAGTTATCTCCTGCTATGCATTCCGCACTCAGCACCGCTCCTGCTGCTCTGCCCTTCCTGTATTTCGCGCCTGGTGCTACCCCTGACCGGGTCTCTCCCGTCCCCCCGTGTTCTGTACCTCACGCCGCCTGGCGCGGGTACCTCAGCTCTGGAGGCCGACAGCACGGCCGACCGACCGGCCCCCGGGACGCGACTGGGCGCTGCGCACCTGTGCCTTCCCGGCGCGCTGGCACCTGGCGCCGCGCCTGGCACCGGGGCCTCGGACCGCGGGAGCGGTCACGTGACCGGTCGGCCGGCCAGCGGTCGACCTTGACCTTGACACCCGAGGTCCACCTGACGCGGGTGACGGGTGCGTGGATGCCGCGGCCTCGTCAGCTCTCTCTCCACACCAGGTCGCTCCACACCAGGGCTCTCCACACCAGGTCAACGGTGGACGGGGGCAGGTCGGGTTAGGTGCTTGCACTTTTAGGTACCAGCTTGCAATGCTGTCTGTTATGCTATATATGCTTGTGTTTTTGTATTGTATATATGTAAGTTAACACCGATCATTTTGCGGCGTGTCGAGAACGATTCGTTGCTGATTGTGTCTTGTTTGTAATTGTGTCTTTTATTTCGTTGGTGATTGTGCCTTGTTCATCTGTTTATCTGCTTCTGTTTCTGACGGATGTACACACTGTCCGCAGTGCACTCGCCGGCGCCGTGAGTTACTCCCCTGAACCTGTCCCTGCTCCCCTGAACCTAGCTGTTACTCCCCTGAACCTAGCTGTCATCGCCGCCGCTCCGCCGGGGGGACGTGTCCGCCCGGGCCTGCGAATTTTCTCGGCCTCGCGCACGTCACGGACTGCCGGCCGGCCGCCGGCGCTGCCTGGGACTACTGCCCGTGTTACATCACCTAACATACCACCCCCAACTCCACCCGACCCCATCACCCCACCCCATCCCACAACCCCACCCAATCCCACCACCCCACCCAACACAGGACAGGCCACACCTCCCCCGCTCATCACAAACTCTCAATGGTCACAGCTTGGCTCATACAAAAACACACAAACACTACTGATAATGCACGGTATCGAAACAAATCCAGGCCCACCAGAAACAAACCAGCTCACGATCGCTCATCTCAACATTAACAGCATCACTGCAGTAAACAAGATAGACGAACTAGAATAATTAATCACGACAAACAACGTAAAAATATTAGCCTTAACTGAAACAAAATTAGACAGATCTGTAGCCGAAAGCCAGTACTCCATCAATGACTTCTACCCACCACTCACACAACAACACAGAATACGACACGGAGGAGGGGTGGCACTGTACGTGCACAAGTCATTACCCATCCAGAAATGATCGAATATTGAGATTGAGATTGGGGATGAGGAGTGGGTCTGGGCAAAAATCAAAACACAAAATTTCACCCTACTTATCAGCTGCATTTATCTCCCACCGAACCTGCCCACTGACAGATTGCAAACTTTCCTCGACACCTTCACTGAGGCTATCTGCCAGGCCCAAACTCACACACCTAACTGTATAACACACGGTAACTGTATCGCTGCAGTTACCACCGTAGGCATGTGTAGTGTATCGGTGCAGTTACCACAGTAAGCATGTATCGCTGCAGTTACCACAGTAAGCATGTATAGTGTATCGCTGCAGTTACCACAGTAAGCATGTGTAGTGTATCGGTGCAGTTACCACAGTAAGCATGTATCGCTGCAGTTACCACAGTAAGCATGCATAGTGTATCGCTGCAGTTACCACAGTAAGCATGTATAGTGTATCGCTGCAGTTACCACAGTAAGCATGTGTAGTGTATCGCTGCAGTTACCACAGTAAGCATGGATCACTGCAGTTACCACAGTAAGCATGTGTAGTGTATCGCTGCAGTTACCACAGTAAGTATGTGTAGTGTATCGCTGCAGTTACCACAGTAATCATGTATCTCTGCAGTTACCACAGTATGCATGTATCGCTGCAGTTACCACAGTAAGCATGGATCACTGCAGTTACCACAGTAAGCATGTATCACTGCAGTTACCACAGTAAGCATGTGTAGTGTATCGCTGCAGTTACCACAGTAAGCATGTGTAGTGTATCGCTGCAGTTACCACAGTAATCATGTATCTCTGCAGTTACCACAGTAAGCATGTATCGCGGCAGTTACCACAGTATGCATGTATCGCTGCAGTTACCACAGTAAGCATGTATCTCTGCAGTTACCACAGTAAGCATGTGTAGTGTATCGCTGCAGTTACCACAGTAAGCATGTGTAGTGTATGGCTGCAGTTACCACAGTAAGCATGTGTAGTGTATCGCTGCAGTTACCACAGTAAGCATGTATCGGTGCAGTTATCACAGTAAGCATGTGCAGTGTATCGCTGCAGTTACCACAGTAAGCATGTATCTCTGCAGTTACCACAGGAAGCATATATCGCTGCAGTTACCACAGTAAGCATGTGTAGTGTATCGCTGCAGTTACCACAGTAAGCATGTATCGCTGCAGTTACCACAGTAAGCATGTGTAGTGTATCGCTGCAGTTACCACAGTAAGCATGTATCGCAAGAGTTACCACAGTAAGCATGTGTAGTGTATCGCTGCAGTTTCCACAGTAAGCATGTATCGCTGCAATTACCACAGTAAGCATGTATAGTGTATCGCTGCAGTTACCACAGTAGACATGTGTAGTGTATAGCTGCAGTTACCACAGTAAGCATGTATCTCTGCAGTTACCACAGTAAGTATGTGTAGTGTATCGCTGCAGTTACCACAGTAAGCATGTATCGCTGCAGTTACCACAGTAAGCATGTATAGTGTATCGCTGCAGTTACCACAGTAGACATGTGTAGTGTATAGCTGCAGTTACCACAGTAAGCATGTATCTCTGCAGTTACCACAGTAAGTATGTGTAATGTATCGCTGCAGTTACCACAGTAAGCATGTATCGCTGCAGTTACCACAGTAAGCATGTGTAGTGTATCGCTGCAGTTACCACAGTAAACATGTATCGCTGCAGTTACCACAGTAAGCATGTGGAGTGTATCGCTGCAGTTACCACAGTAAGCATGTGTAGTGTATCGCTGCAGTTACCACAGTAAGCATGTGTAGTGTATCGCTGCAGTTACCACAGTAAGCATGTGTAGTGTATCGCTACAGTTACCACCGTAAGCATGTATAGTGTATCGGTGCAGTTACCACGGTAAGCATGTATAGTGTATCGCTGCAGTGACCACCGTAGGCATGTGTAGTTTATCGTTGCAGTTACCACAGTCAGCATGTATCGCTGCAGTTACCACAGTAAGCATGTGCAGTATATCGCTGCAGTTACCACAGTAAGCATGCATCGGTGCAGTTACCACAGTCAGCATGTGTAGTGTATCGCTACAGTTACCACAGTAAGCATGTATCGCTGCAGTTACCACAGTAAGCATGTGTAGTGTATCGCTGCAGTTACCACCGTAAGCATGTATAGTGTATCGCTGCAGTTACCACAGTAAGCATGTATCGCTGCAGTTACCACAGTAAGCATGTGTAATGTATCGCTGCAGTTACCACAGTAAGCATGTATCGCTGCAGTTGTCACAGTAAGCATGTGTGGTGTATCGCTGCAGTTACCACAGTAAGCATGTGTAGTGTATCGCTGCAGTTACCACAGTAATCATGTATCGCTGCAGTTACCACAGTAAGCATGTATCGCTGCAGTTACCACAGTAAGCATGTGTAGTGTATCGCTGCAGTTACCACAGTAAGCATGTGTAGTGTATCGCTGCAGTTACCACAGTAATCATGTATCGCTGCAGTTACCACAGTAAGCATGTGTAATGTATCGCTGCAGTTACCACAATAAGCATATATCGCTGCAGTTACCACAGTGAGCATGTGTAGTGTATCGCTGCAGTTACCACAGTAAGCATTGACATACAACGGTTTGTAACCTCAGATGACCTCTGCTGACCCTGTAGGGGTCACTGAACAAAAATTGCACCTAAGTCATCAATAATGTCCTATAATAACATGATCCAGAAGAATAGGAAGCATTTTAATATTTTCCCTTAGACTTATACTGGGGAGGTCACGAAATTAAACTGACCTTAGGCCGCTGATATTAAAAATCCAAGATAAACGAATTGTAGATATATGTGACCTTATGAAATCCTGTAAGTGTAAAACCGATCATCCCAAAACTGTGACTGTGGTACGACCACAAGTTTTTGGCAGGTGGGGTCACGTGACCTGGTCTGGTGACCTGACCAAAGATGACCCGATTATTGTTTTTCATAATGTGGACAATTGATGCACAAACAGCTGTGCCAAAAATGGCGGCGCTGCGCGTCGCCATTTTCCCGTTATCCGCGAAAAACCTGAAGGGGTTGTCTCACCCCCCTCCCCCTCTATCCAGCACGGCGCTGGTTAAAATATAGGGATGATGTAAGCATGCAGCCAGGTGTTAGGGTATTCATGTGAAGTAAAAAATGACCCCAGCTGTGCTGGGGTCATTTTGGTATGTGCAACTTTGGGTCGGGGCCACTCAAAGCACTTTTACCACCGGTGATTAGCCGTATGGGAATGCGGAACAATCACCTGGCTACACTCCCATCCGGCTACCTGTTAAATTGACCCCCAACAGCTCACTGCTCCCATTTTAAATTGTGTGCAGACACATTTCGTTACGCCCCCCCCCCCCCCCCTCTCCCCCCTACCCTCCCTCTCCGTTGCGCGACCGTAGTTCTTGTATGCAGTATTGCGGTACAGCATAACTTCAGGTGTTTACTACTATTGCCATCTAGTGACAGGAATATAAGTAGACATAGGTGCTGCAGTGGCGGATCTAGGTTTCGAGTTTGGGGGCAACAATTTCGCTCCGTTTCGTTATCGAAAAGTTGTTGTGCTGGGTTAGGGGATGCGTCGGGTCATCGCCG
>JAXIVJ010004576.1:0-22500 GCA_036785665.1 Chirona hameri
ATATATATATATATATATATATATATATATATATATATATATATATATATATATATATATATATATATATATATATATATATATATATATATATATATATATATATATATATATATATATATATATATATATATATATATATATATATATATATATATATATATATATATATCCCTACATCGACGTTATCGACCCGAACGACATGCGCGCCGCCTGGTGGTAAAAATAACGCGGTGTCTCCGATTGGCGAAACATGAACCTTATGAAAGTAAAATAGTAACCTTTTTACATTTTTGTTCTATTCAACACTTTTTAATGTTTTCTTTTGCCTGATTTCCGAATGCATGAAGGCATTCGGAATTCGTTTTGAACACTCAGCCTTGCTATTCTGAGTTGTCATTACGTTGCCGAGATATCGCCGAGCCCGAAAATGAATCATGAAGTCATAAATCGAGTGAAAGAATAAATGAATGAAATGAATGAAGAATAAATGAATGCAATAAATGCAAGAAGGGAAGATGAATGAGTGTCGGGAGTAATAATATAGGATGATTCTATTTCAGTGGATGTAATTGGTTAGCATTGTCGTGGTGTCTGAGTTCTGACTCACTGAGCTGATTTCATTTCGGTTTGGTACCAGGGCACTTTACACTGTTACGGTTTGGTACGGTTTGGTACAGCATTGTCGTCTTGTGAAGGTTGTGGGATGCCAGACGTGTCCGATGCCGGCTTGCAGTCAGTACTCAGTAATGTGTTTGCTTCTGAATTTCCCTGAATATGAGTAGCTTTTGGCTGCTCGAACGTAGCCTGAGACCATTCCTCATAGTTTCCCCAGGTGGAAGCTAGTCTTAAATGCCATGCTAATAAGATGAAGATGGCACGTCTATAACCGCATCAATACCATGTCCGTCAAGTTAGCGTCGTATTCGTGTTCGTTTTCAGCGTCGAGTTCCGATTCGCTCCAAACTAAGCATGTATGTAGATCTCGTCGAGTTATGCACGAATATGCTATTGTTTTTTCGATAGCTGACCTAGTTTGACCTCAAGGAGGTCATCAAAGTTCACGAAACGGTGTACCCTCTAAAATCTGTATTTATCAACCGATTCGAGAAAAACAAACACCAAAGTGTATCTCGCCGTCCCGACAAACTGCACCTCCGAGGAATTTGGTTTCGAGGTCATAGGTCAACGTCAAGGTCACTTTAGGTCACTTTGAAAAACGGTGTACCCTCTAAAATCTTTATTTATCAACAGATTTGAGAAAACAAACTCCAAGGTGTGTCTCACCGTCCCGACAAACTGCACCTCCGAGAAATTTGGTTTCAAGGTCATAGGTCAACGTCAAGGTCACTTTTAAAAACGGTGTACCCTTTAAGATCTTTATTTATCAACAGATTTGAGAAAAACAAACACTAAAGTGTGTCTCACCGTCCCGAAAAACCGCACCTCCGAGGAATTCGGCTTCAAGGTTATAGATCAACGTCAAGGTCACTTTAGGTCACTCAGAAAAACGGCGTACCCTTTACAATCTGTATTTATCAACCGATTCGAGAAAAACAACCAGCAAAGTGTGTCTCGCCGTCCCGACAAACCGCACCTGCGAGGAAATTGGTTTCAAGGTCATAGGTCAACGTCAAGGTCACTTTAGGTCACTTTGAAAAACGGTGCACCCTCTAAATCTTTATTTATCGACCGATTCTATATTTTTTTGACCGATTCGAGAATATTTTAGAGGGTACACCGTTTTTCAAAGTGACCTTAAGTGACATTGACGTTGACCTATGACCTTGCAACCAAATTCCTCGGAGGTGCGGTTTGTAGGGACGGCGAGGCACACTTTGGTGTGTTTTTCTCGAATCGGTTGATAAATAAAGAGTTTAGAGGGTATACCATTTCGTGAACTTTGATGACCCTCTAGAGGTCAAACTAGGTCAGCTATCGAAAAACCAATAGCATATTCGTGCATAACTCGACGAGATGCTTAGCTTGGGACAAATCGGAACTCGACGCTGAAAACGAATACGAATACGACGCTAACTTGACTTGACAATCATTTCCGGAATTCCGAATTTGTCCGAAGAGCGATTCGGTTTTCGGACGGATATAAGCATATTTCTTTGGACATTTTCGGACATCCAATGCCCAAGTCGTCGCGCGACTTGGGCATTTTCGCTTGTCGCGAAAATCACTTAGTTACTTTTGTATTAAACGAATGATATACTGGATGTTTTACATTCCGCATCGAACACTTTTTCTGCTTTCAGCCAAATTTCGGACAAACGATGATTTTCGGACAGTTTCGGACGGACAGCTGACCATGGTCTTGGACATCGGTCGGACATTGGACAAATATTTTCTGAAACTGGCACCACTAGTGAGAACATACCGGCAGGTGGTTCCCTCATATGCTGTATTACCGCGCCATCTATTGGCCGATCGAAAACAAACGTTCTGCTAACCACCGCCAGGTGTGCTGATGCTGCTCTGACGCGAGGCTAAACTTACCTTTTTGTATTTGTAATTGGCATCCTGATTCATGTGAATCCAGATGGGCACCATATAACCATGTGGTCGCGGACCCTTGAGGCCTTAGCATCCATGTAAATCCAGAGGACACCGCGCCTATTACCGCAAAGGTCACTGAACCTGTGTTGTACTCGCGGCAGGCAATCGGCCTCCAGCCCAACATACGAGCGCCTGCCTCCGCCCTGCCTCTATCCTCTACTAGGCGTGGCTAGGCGTGGCTAGGCGTGGCTAGGCGTGGCTAGGCGTGGCTAGGCGTGGCTAGGCGTGGCTAGGCGTGGCTAGGCGTGGCTAGGCGTGGCTAGGCGTGGCTAGGCGTGGCTAGGCGTGGCTAGGCGTGGCTAGGCGTGGCTAGGCGTGGCTAGGCGTGGCGCTGTCTCTCTTGTCAAAAATTGTCGAGAAAATTGTCTGCGATCATCTGTGGTGGTACCTGTCTCAACAAGATTTTATGTCATGCTCGGTATGCGTACAGGCCCTGTCACTGCACGGAGGACGCCGTGCTCGACGCTGTCGAATGGATCAGCCAAAACTCAGAACGAGGTGAAATCTCGTCAATCACGGCAGCTGACCTCGCAAAGCCTTCGGCAGCATCGACCATGGCGTCCTCCTAAGCAAGTTATGATGGTACGGGATCGACCCGGCTTGGTTCTGCAGCTATCTGGACGGCCGGAGGCAGCTGGTTAGAGGCGGCGAGGCGATCTTGCCGGTTCGCTCTGGTGTGCCCCAGGGATCCATAGCTGGGCCGATCCTCTTCAGCCTGTTCACGAACGACCTGCACTGCCATCTACCGGACTGTCGAGTGATAGCATACGCCGACGACACCCAGCTGCTCGATCACTCGCCGCCGGACCCTCAAAATCTAGAATAATTAAAACGGCGTGTTGAAAACTCTCTGAACACGATGCAACGATGGTTTAGTTCAAATTATCTAAAGATGAACCCCGAGAAGACATATTTCATTTTAATTGGAACCCGCCAGACCGTGAACAAAGCCAGAAATGTTCACCTCAGCATCGCCGGGTCGGTCACCAAACCCTCACCGTCCATACGACTGCTAGGTGTGACCATTGACCCATGTCTGTCTTGGGACGTCTACATCGGCCAGATCGTCAGAAGGTGCAATGCCCTCCTGATATCTCTTTACCGGTTCCGCCACCACTTTAACCAGGAAACGCTAAAATTACTGATTGAAACGCACGTTTTCCCCCACATTCTATACTGTATTTCGGTGTGGGGCGGAATAATCAAAAATCAGCTAGCCCGAATCCAAAAGATCATCAACTTCGGTGCGCGAATCGTGACAGGTGTGCGGCGTCGGGAGGGGGTCGGTCCGGCTCTGGCATCCCTGGGCTGGACCAAAGTGGAGCAGCTGATGCGGGAGAGGGACCTGCTCAGAGTCTACAAAGCACTTCACTTCCAGTTAGGCCCGCTGTCGATTCGCCGTAGGTTTGTCCCTCGATCCGCGGTGTCTCGCCGGACCACACGTTCAACCGAAGCCGGAGACTTAGAACTGCAGTGCAGAGGTGCAAACTCTCGTCCACACAGAGGGTTTCGCTACCGGGCCGCCGAGTCATGGAACCAGCTGCCTCCGGCTGTCACTGGGCGACCGACACTGTCGGCGTTTCGCACATTGACAGCCTGAGATCTGGCCGCCCGTATGGTGTTTGATTCCGGTGTTTTTGCGTTCGCTGTATCACGTTTTCATGTTATCACACTTTGTATTTGTATCTACTACGCATGTGCCCATCGTCCATGTGTTTTATGCGGCATGTGTCTTCTGCGACCAACTACTGCCGTTTTTATCCTGATGATTATATGATGATGCTGATGATCTTTTTGCTGTGTTTTGTTTTTACTGTGTGCTTGACGCTATTCCTGAAAATCCATGTTGCATGGACGGATTATAGAACCAATACATACATACCCACCATGTCTTACTCCCCCCCCCCCCCCCCACACACACACACTGTCTGTCCTCCGTAGGACTTACGTAACGAAAAATACTCACCAATCAGAGAAGCACTAGTTTATAAGTATGGCCTTCCTGGGGATACACACAGAATCACCCAAATGTCTGGGAAGTGGTATATTGGTTTACAGGACACGCGACAAAAATACAGGTCTTTCTCGCTCTCGCTCTCTCTCTCTCTCTCTAGGGACATCTGATGAACATGATACAGATCACGTAATGTACACACCTGACTCCAAACGTATGTCCCGTGGCTATACAATAGCGAGTCGCATAGAAACTGTGGCGTGAAAAGTAAGTTTGCGACAAATGACGTCACAGTATTCAATGTCGGACAATATACAAACGTGCTCATCTTAGAGGGCACCAAACTTGTGAAGAGCAGTCAGCACTAAAAGCCTCAAATCTTTGGATGACGAACGGACGTTGTGTTGGATAAATCAACATAAACACAGTGCATGGAATCAAAGTAAACCCATAGGAATGCAGAGAGAACACTTCAACAGGGACGACACTTTCAGGGACGACACTTTCTGGTGCTCCAGGCTAACATACACATGACACAATGACACATATCAGAGACCACATGGAAGCTGCATTTCAGTCTCTACAGAGCAAACAAACAAACAGTTTCAGAAACAACGCCAATGGCGCATGGAAACAAGGAAATGAGCGAAATGCGTTGCTCCGTGAACTGTAGGGAATTATGTACACAGTGTCGGAAACATTCAAGGTATGTCTTTGGACGGAAGTACTTTACATGTATGTAGAAGGGTCACTGTCAATACGGAAACGACGAACGCGACAAAATTACGCACATAGCATGGACACACAGCACTATTATCTCACTTCTATTGTATCGCCCTCTCAGAACGCAATACTGTGAAGCGATGTAACAAGCCATACGAAGGTACGCCACTTTGAACGTATGCTAGCGTCTTCAGACAAGAACGAATCATTTGTCCCCAGATAAATAATAACAGGGTCGTTTTGAATGCGTGGTACAGCCCGGTTAGCGGCTCTAACTGGGGTTTGGTGAGTCCCACGCCTCGTTCAAAATTATATCTCGTGAAAGTTGTAACCTAGGTAAAAGGTCAGAGGAGATAAAAACAATACATCTGGTATGTAGTTGGCCTTAGTTCACTCACCCAGATTGCTAGTCATACAAAATTGCTGTGAAAATGGAGGAAACCGCGGAAGAAGCCGCGTACAGCCGCATAAAATGGACTTATAGAGGCGAGGAGAATATACAGCATGCTTATCCATTACCCAAATAAGCAGGAACCGTGGCAGCGGCTGGCACGACATGAAGCGGAACGCAGTAATACCCAAATAAGCAGGAACCGTGGCAGCGGCTGGCACGACGTGAAGCGGTACGCAGTAATGTACCAACAAAGATAGAGATCTGGACAAACAATGCACTAACCGAACCGCGCACCCCCAACACGTCCCCGACATACAAAGGGTACAATCTTCGCCGATCCGACCCGCCCCTTCACATACCAACAGCACGCGCAGTTCACGGCTACATAATGAGATCACTACGTTCGACGAATTCGGCCGCTCCGAGGTTTACGAAAATACCATTCATTGGCAGGCATCCAGCCTATCAACACTGACGTTTTACACACATACACAGCTCGCCGCCGGGGCCAACTCGGACCTGAAGTGGTCGAGCCAGTCCGCTCTATACGGGTCGGCAGTCACCGGAGATACCGCCCTGCCATCTGGTGGCGGGCTCCCGAACCGACTAGAACAGCTAAGCCCGCAGCTCTCAGTGCAGACTAGACTACTTTGGTTGTGGTGCCGACCCGACTCGACCCGACCCGGGCCCGTCGAGACTTTACAGACGACTCGCGCCACCTATCGCGCGGTGGGTGATTGGAACTCTTAGGCAGATGACGCCACCAGCGCCAATCTGTGCGGCTACTTCACGACGACTCCGGGCCACGCAGCCATAGTATGACGCACAAATAAGAAATGGTCGCGCACCTAGAGCGCCAAACCTGACAGAGGGCCCGGTGAAGGTGCTGCTAAACATGGTGCAGCCACAGCACTGGACGTTCACAGCGTAGTCATACTGCAGCGTGGTTCGCGACAGACCTCCGGCCTTCGGAGTGCACCATTTGGCAGCACTGCCCCCTCGCAGGCCACAGCTCTCACAGCTTCAGATGGCGCACCTCCCGGCTCCAGCACGTCTGCCCCGTCATAGAGTCCGTCATCGACTCCAGGCTGTTCAGGAACGAATCGTTGTCCAGGTTCTCCAGATTTGTCATCTCGTCACCCAGCTCCTGCAGACAGCGCCATGCGGTCAGTCGGCGAACCAGGGAAGTTACACGCACCGCCGCTAGATGGCAGTGTCTGCCTACACAGCGACTCGCATTCCAAACCGGGTGAGTCAGCGCCGGCGGTCGCGTCTGGCGCCGCCCCGAGACGCACCTGGGCGCCGCACCGTATCGAATGCTGCTCAAACTGGCTGCCCAGGCATCCAGAATTATTCTCAAAAGCGGGCACGCCAAAAATCGCTTCCAGCCAGGCAGTCTACCGTTTGTGCCTTTCTATCCGCTCCTAGTCACTCAAAACCTAACCCATTCCAACACAAACGGCCTCTGCCAACCATTTTCGTAATGCCACATCGAATGCAACTACAATTGATCCTTGTGAGCACCATGACTGACAAACATCCGAGTGACCTCCTGGTTACGACCCCAGCCAGCCCTCCAGCCTATTCGGCGCCTCTCACTGGCCTCAGCCCTTGTACAACGCCTATCGCTCGATACCGGCAACACCCCACCCGTCCGCCGGCCGGCCGGCAGACACCCCCCCCCCCCCCCCCACCCGCCGACCTGCGTAGTTGTCTGGCGCGCGCCGTGGGCTCCCGTCCAGTAGCGGCCGGGCGGAGCAGCGCGCTGCTGCCGCCTGGTGGCCGGCGCCGGAAGCTGGTCGGCACGCGGCCGCTCGCCGGTAATGAGTCGGACGGCGGGTCGGGGGCACAGGGCAGGTAAACAGCTGGAGGCGAGGCTGCCGGCTGTACGGATTCGATCAGGATTGAACGGTTGGGCCAGGCGGCGGGGACACGATGGAAGACGCCACACTGACCATCCCGACCCAGCCCGGCGCGGCCTGGCCCCGCGCACCGGGCGCACTGTCCATATTTGGCTAGGGAGGGAGCGGCCGGTGCCTGTCCTCACCGGACGGGGCGCCGCCCTGTGGAACTCCTCCCTGATATCCCTCCTGACCGGCCACGGACCAGCAAGGAGTGGGCTTTGGTCATAGGCACGGTGCCGGTCACCGTCCCCGCGCCTGGCGTGGGGACGGGAGGCGGGCCCAGCCCGGCCGAGCCAACTCGCGGCGCTGACTCAGACCGCCGCATGACGGGAAGTCGACGTTGGCGGCGGCGGCGGCGGCTAGGCGGCTAGGCAGCGGCGGCGGCGGCGGCGGCTGGCTGGCTGGCTGGCGGGCGGGCGGGCGGGCGGCGGCGGCGGCGGCGGCGGCGGCTGGCGGGCGGTGGCGGGTGGCGGGTGGCGGGTGGCGGGTGGCGGGCGGCGGCGGCGGCGGCGGCGGCGGTTTCAGCGTCTCACCTGCCCAGTTGGCACTGCGCACCGCCGGCGGCCGCTGACACGAGCAGGCCATTTCCGCGACCGCCACGTCACCCCGCGCGCCCAGCAAACAGGAACAGAACATCACGAGCCGGCAAGCTGACAAGCCGTGCCCGCAAATACACAGACACGCTTAAATTTCCGTATAGCACGTTTGACTTGTCGCCATAATGTATGATGGTATCTCGCGGGAACTGCTAACACAGAGCGGCTGCGTCTCGCTAACACACAGCGGCTACGAGTCTCGCTCATGTGAATGACTCAAGTTTCATTCTCTGAATTCAGAGAACTAAGCGTTCCTTGTTCCAACGCTTCTCAGTTTCTCCGTGCCAGTCACAGCTCAGACAAACGCCCCCTGTTCTGTGCTTGGTCTGACTGTATGACACGTTCTCCTCTCAGGCCGACAGACTGTGTGCCGGAGCGGACACAGGCCACATAAGCCTATGTGCCGGAGCAGACACAGGCCACAGAAGCCTATGTGCCGGAGCAGACACAGGCCACAGAAGCCTATGTGCCGGAGCGGACACAGGACACAGAAGCCTATGTGCCGGAGCGGACACAGGCCACAGAAGCCTATGTGCCGGAGCGGACACAGGACACAGAAGCCTCTGTGCCGGAGCG
Organism: Chirona hameri; assembly: GCA_036785665.1. Taxonomy (NCBI): domain Eukaryota; kingdom Metazoa; phylum Arthropoda; class Thecostraca; order Balanomorpha; family Balanidae; genus Chirona; species Chirona hameri. The sequence goes on from JAXIVJ010004576.1 coordinate 8,713, forward strand.
GACACAGAAGCCTCTGCGCCGGAGCGGACACAGGACACAGAAGCATATGTGCCGGAGTGGACAGTGGGCACAGGACACAGAAGCCTCTGTGTCGGAGCGGACACAGGCCACAGAAGCCTCTGTGCCGGAGCGGACACAGGACACAGAAGCCTCTGTGCCAGAGTGGACACAGGACACAGAAGCCTATGTGCCGGAGTGGACACAGGACACAGAAGCTTGTGTCGGAGCGGACACAGGACACAGAAGCCTCTGTGCCGGAGTGGACACAGGACACAGAAGCTTGTGTCGGAGCGGACACAGGCCACATAAGCTTCTGTGTCGGAGTGGACACAGGACACAGCAGCCTCTGTGCCGGAGTGGACAATGGGCACAGGACACAGAAGCCTCTGTGTCGGAGCGGACACAGGCCACAGAAGCCTCTGTGCCGGAGTGGACACAGGACACAGAAGCTTGTGTCGGAGCGGACACAGGACACAGAAGCTTCTGTGTCGGAGTGGACACAGGCCACAGAAGCCTCTGTGCCGGAGTGGACACAGGACACAGAAGCTTGTGTCGGAGCGGACACAGGCCACATAAGCTTCTGTGTCGGAGTGGACACAGGACACAGAAGCCTCTGTGCCGGAGTGGACACAGGACACAGAAGCTTGTGTCGGAGCGGACACAGGCCACATAAGCTTCTGTGTCGGAGTGGACACAGGCCACAGAAGCCTCTGTGCCGGAGTGGACACAGGACACAGAAGCTTGTGTCGGAGCGGACACAGGCCACATAAGCTTCTGTGTCGGAGTGGACACAGGACACAGAAGCCTCTGTGTCGGAGTGGACACAGGACACAGAAGCCTCTGTGCCGGAGTGGACACAGGACACAGAAGCCTCTGTGTCGGAGTGGACACAGGACACAGCAGCATCTGTGTCGGAGTGGACACAGGCCACATAAGCCTCTGTGTCGGAGTGGACACAGGACACAGAAGCCTCTGTGTCTCCACCCGGTCGATCAGGCTGACAGATTGACTCACGCTGACGGAGAAGTCAGTGGAAGCGTTGATGTAGCTGAGCCGTGTGTCGTCCAGGGGCGGCTCGCTCAGGATCGAGCGCCGCTGCAGGATGCCAGTCTTCTGCACCAGCAGGGCGGCGCCCACTGAAACGACAAGCGGGGCAGGTCAGATCAGCCGTCAGGGCGGGTCAGGGGCTGCAGGATGCCCGTCTTCTGCACCAGCAGCGCGGCGCCCACTGAAACGACAAGCGGGGCAGGTCAGGTCAGGGGCTGCAGGATGCCAGTCTTTAGCACCAGCAGCGCGGCGCCCACTGAAACGATAGGTCAGATCAGGTCAGCACCAGTGAGGTCAGGTCAAGTCAGGTGCACTCGGGTCAGGGCTGCAGAACGCCAGTTTTCTGCACCAGCAGCGCGGCGCCCACTCAAACGATAGGGCAGGGCAGGGCAGGGCAGGGCAGGGCAGGGCAGGGCAGGGCAGGGCAGGGCAGGGCAGGGCAGGGCAGGGCAGGGCAGGGCAGGGCAGGGCAGGGCAGGGCAGGGCAGGGCAGGGCAGGGCAGATCAGGGCAGGGCAGGGCAGGGCAGGGCAGGGCAGGGCAGGGCAGGGAAGATCAGGGCAGGGCAGGACAGGGCAGGGCAGGACAGGACAGGACAGGGCAGGGCAGGACAGGGCAGGACAGGGCAGGGCAGGACAGGGCAGGGCAGGGCAGGGCAGGGCAGGGCAGGGCAGGGCAGGGCAGGGCAGGGCAGGGCAGGGCAGGGCAGGGCAGGGCAGGGCAGGGCAGGGCAGGGCAGGGCAGGGCAGGGCAGGGCAGGGCAGGGCAGGGCAGGGCAGGGCAGGGCAGGGCAGGGCAGGGCAGGGCAGGGCAGGGCAGGGCAGGGCAGGGCAGGGCAGGGCAGGGCAGGGCAGATCAGGGCAGGGCAGGGCAGGACAGGGCAGGACAGGGCAGGGCAGGGCAGGGGCTGCAGAATACCAGACTTCTGCAACAACGCAGCGGCATCCATTGAAACGGAAAGCGCAGCAGGTAGCGGAGCAGGTCAGATCAAACGTGCGAGTTTTGCTGTTGTTGGTCGGAGCAGGTCAGATCAAACGTGCGAGTTTTGCTGTTGTTGGTCGGAGCAGGTCAGATCAAACGTGCGAGTTTTGCTGTTGTTTTGCGTGTACAATGCAGCATCGAACGTAACGCGACATATGTCGATTGTGTAACATCTTCGCTACATCAAAGGAGCCTTCGGCAAACGAGAATACATAACACAACGATGATATGGGTCATCACAATAACACATACAGCAACCCTACCTATCGATCCTATGCAATTTATATCAAACACGCTACGCATCTCATGTACCCGGCCACTACCTGACAAATGAGTATCATCGGGTGTCTGCGGGAGGGAGGAAAGAGAGAGGGGCGAGGAAAGGAGAGAAGATGGAAGAGGGGAGAGGAAAGAGGAGAGAACATGAGAGAGGGGAGAGGAGGCAGTGGCGGATCTACGTTAGGGCAAAACAGGCAATTGATCCCTCCCCCAAAACAAAATAGGTAGGCAAACGTATGTTTTGCCCCCCCCCCCCCCCCCCCACTGTTCCGGGAGGTTGTTGTGACCTTTGTTCCGGGAAGTAGTGATTTACCCCCTCCCCCGCTCAACGACTCCTCACGCTGGCGACCCGACGCCACCCCCCCCCCCCCCCCCGCTCAACAACTTTTCTCTGACGAAACGGAGCGAAATTTGTGTCCCCAAACTCGAAACCTAGATCCGCCACTGGGAAGAGGTGAGAGTGAGAGAGAAGCACAGGTCCATCCGTCCTCTGTTCTTCCTCTATCCGTCCTCTGTCCGTCCTCTGTCCGTCCTCTGTCCGTCCTCTGTCCGTCCTCTGTCCGTCCTCTGTCCGTCCTCTGTCCGTCCTCTGTCCGTCCTCTGTCCGTCCTCTGTCCGTCCTCTGTCCGTCCTATGTCCGTCCTCTGTCCATCTTCTGTCCGTCCTCTGTCCACAGGGCGCCGCAACGATGCTCTCAGCATCGAGACACATCGCTCCCCAGCGGCGGGACACACCCATGACCCAACCGCTGCCGTCGCCGCCAGAAGCCGAGCCGCCCGTGTGACCCGGGCACCCGACGGACTCACCGTCCGGGAGCGGCCCGTACCCGGGCACCCGACGGCAGCACATGAAACCCACCGTCCGGCAGGCGATGGGGCAGCGGCGGGGCGGGGGCGGGGGCGGGGGCGGGGGCGGGGGCGGGGTCGGGGTCGGGGTCGGGGTCGGGGTCGGGGTCGGGGTCGGGGTCGGGGTCGGGGGCGGGGTCGGCGTCGGCGGCGGCGGGGCGGCGGCTGGGCTAGGATGGCCCGGCGATGGGGCTGGGTATGGGGATGGGGATGAGTGGGATGGGGCTGGGTATGGGGATGAGTGGGATGAGTGGGATGGGAGGAGATGGGGCTGGGTATGGGGATGGGGATGAGTGGGATGGGAGGAGATGGGGCTGGGTATGGGGATGGGGATGAGTGGGATGGGAGGAGATGGGGCTGGGTATGGGGATGGGGATGAGTGGGATGGGAGGAGATGGGGCTGGGTATGGGGATGGGGATGAGTGGGATGGGAGGAGATGGGGATGGGGATGGGGATGGGGATGAGTGGGATGGGAGGAGATGGGGCTGGGTATGGGGATGGGGATGAGTGGGATGGGAGGAGATGGGGATGGGTATGGGGATGGGGATGAGTGGGATGGGAGGAGATGGGAGGAGATGGGTATGGGGATGGGGATGAGTGGGATGAGTGGGATGGGAGGAGATGGGGCTGGGTATGGGGATGGGGATGAGTGGGATGAGTGGGATGGGAGGAGATGGGGCTGGGTATGGGGATGAGTGGGATGAGTGGGATGGGAGGAGATGGGGATGGGCCGCGGACGAGGATTAGTCACGCGTTGCCGACCACGCCAGCAGTGCGGCGGCCGCTCCGGGATGACGCTCCTGCGCGTCACCGGACCGCAATCCACTGAACTCAATAACAACGCAACACACCGCCGGACGAAATCCCCCCCCCCCCCCGCCGGAACAGACGCGGCGCTGGGGCCCGACCACCCTCCCATCAGATAATGATCATCATATGATGTCGACACGTCGATTCTGTCCGGCCGGGCCGACGAGGAGACGTGGCGGGTCGGCAGGGCGGGTCAACACAGCGGGGAGACGGGAGGGAGAGGGGGTGGGAGGCTGGGGAGGGGGCTCGCTGCGGCGTGGCGCTCCTGGAGCACCGGTCGGCCGGACGGCCACGCCCAGTCGTCCGCGTATCGATCCCACTGCGACGGCGGCAGGGCGGGCGCACCCACCCCTGCTGACGGCGGCCGGCGGAGACACACGTCAGCCGCCCGCCGCGCCGCTGTCGCCGTCATCGCCGTCATCGGAGCCGGGCTAAACTGAGAGTGGCGATGGCGTCAGCGCCAACTGGCCGGCCGTGAGCAGCAGCGGCGGCGGCGGCGGCAGAGGACGCAGCGGAGAGCCACGCCGCGCCGCGCCCGCCGCAGTGGCGTCACTGCCGCACCCGTACCGTCATCGGTCCGTACATAAGCGGTGACGCTGATGGTCACCGCCACACCGCACCCAGCGACTCACACGCTACCCAGAGAGATCATCGCCTCCCACACCCAATGGCATAACACAACCCGCACCCAGCGACTCTACCCAGAGAGATCATCGCCTCCCACACCCAATGGCATAACACAACCCGGGTCCAGCGGCTCTACACAGAGAGATCATCGCCTCCCACACCCAATGGCATAACACAACCCGCACTCAGCGGCTCTACACAGAGAGATCATCGCCTCCCACACCCAATGGCATAACACAACCCGCACTCAGCGGCTCTACACAGAGAGATCATCGCCTCCCACATCCAATGGCATAACAGAACCAGGGCCCAGCGACTCTACCCAGAGAGATCATCGCCTCCCACACCCAATGGCATAACACAACCCGCACTCAGCGGCTCTACACAGAGAGATCATCGCCTCCCACACCCAATGGCATAACAGAACCAGGGCCCAGCGACTCTACCCAGAGAGATCATCGCCTCCCACACCCAATGGCATAACACAACCCGCACTCAGCGGCTCTACCCAGAGAGATCATCGCCTCCCACACCCAATGGCATAACAGAACCAGGGCCCAGCGACTCTACCCAGAGAGATCATCGCCTCCCACACCCAATGGCATAACACAACCCGCACCCAGCGACTCTACCCAGAGAGATCATCGCCTCCCACACCCAATGGCATAACACAACCCGGGTCCAGCGGCTCTACACAGAGAGATCATCGCCTCCCACACCCAATGGCATAACACAACCCGGGCCCAGCGGCTCTACCCAGAGAGATCATCGCCTCCCACACCCAATGGCATAACACAACCCGGGCCCAGCGATTCTACCCAGAGAGATCATCGCCTCCCACACCCAATGGCATAACACAACCCGCACTCAGCGGCTCTACCCAGAGAGATCATCGCCTCCCACACCCAATGGCATAACACAACCCGCACCCAGCGACTCTACCCAGAGAGATCATCGCCTCCCACACCCAATGGCATAACACAACCCGGGTCCAGCGGCTCTACACAGAGAGATCATCGCCTCCCACACCCAATGGCATAACACAACCCGGGCCCAGCGATTCTACCCAGAGAGATCATCGCCTCCCACACCCAATGGCATAACACAACCCGCACTCAGCGGCTCTACCCAGAGAGATCATCGCCTCCCACACCCAATGGCATAACACAACCCGCACCCAGCGACTCTACCCAGAGAGATCATCGCCTCCCACACCCAATGGCATAACACCACCCGGGCCCAGCGACTCTACCCAGAGAGATCATCGCCTCCCACACCCAATGGCATAACACAACCCGGGTCCAGCGGCTCTACCCAGAGAGATCATCGCCTCCCACACCCAATGGCATAACACAACCCGGGTCCAGCGGCTCTACACAGAGAGATCATCGCCTCCCACACCCAATGGCATAACACAACCCGCACCCAGCGACTCTACCCAGAGAGATCATCGCCTCCCACACCCAATGGCATAACACAACCCGCACTCAGCGGCTCTACACAGAGAGATCATCGCCTCCCACACCCAATGGCATAACAGAACCAGGGCCCAGCGACTCTACCCAGAGAGATCATCGCCTCCCACACCCAATGGCATAACACAACCCGGGCCCAGCGACTTTACCCAGAGAGATCATCGCCTCCCACACCCAATGGCATAACACAACCCGCACTCAGCGGCTCTACACAGAGAGATCATCGCCTCCCACATCCAATGGCATAACAGAACCAGGGCCCAGCGACTCTACCCAGAGAGATCATCGCCTCCCACACCCAATGGCATAACACAACCCGCACTCAGCGGCTCTACACAGAGAGATCATCGCCTCCCACATCCAATGGCATAACACAACCCGCACTCAGCGGCTCTACCCAGAGAGATCATCGCCTCCCACACCCAATGGCATAACAGAACCAGGGCCCAGCGACTCTACCCAGAGAGATCATCGCCTCCCACACCCAATGGCATAACACAACCCGCACTCAGCGGCTCTACACAGAGAGATCATCGCCTCCCACACCCAATGGCATAACACAACCCGCACTCAGCGGCTCTACACAGAGAGATCATCGCCTCCCACACCCAATGGCATAACACAACCCGCACCCAGCGACTCTACCCAGAGAGATCATCGCCTCCCACACCCAATGGCATAACACAACCCGGGTCCAGCGGCTCTACACAGAGAGATCATCGCCTCCCACACCCAATGGCATAACACAACCCGCACTCAGCGGCTCTACCCAGAGAGATCATCGCCTCCCACACCCAATGGCATAACACAACCCGCACCCAGCGACTCTACCCAGAGAGATCATCGCCTCCCACACCCAATGGCATAACACAACCCGCACTCAGCGGCTCTACCCAGAGAGATCATCGCCTCCCACACCCAATGGCATAACACAACCCGCACTCAGCGGCTCTACACAGAGAGATCATCGCCTCCCACACCCAATGGCATAACACAACCCGCACTCAGCGGCTCTACACAGAGAGATCATCGCCTCCCACACCCAATGGCATAACACAACCCGGGCCCAGCGGCTCTACCTGCTCACTGCTGCAAAGTGAAAACGTTCCTGCGCGCAACCCTGAGATAGACAGATCTACCCTCTATATCCAATTCCTATCTTGAACAAGTTAAATGGACATTGCCACCTCGCAGGCCAATATGGAGTTTTTGGTGTGTATCGGTCGATTAAGCGTGTCCAATTTCACCTGCAAAATTTGGTTCCCGAAACTCCCCCCATTAGATCAAAAAATACATTTGCACCACTCATGCTTGCCAAGTATTCTTAAAATTGGAGTCGCCACATCACTATTTAGAATCACTTCTTTGCGGACTGTTATTTTCTTTTGAATGTTGCAAACTCAACATCACCATTCCGTCAGTGCACTTTAAAATTAAAAAGTGTATGCAGTTAATTATATTTTCAACAACCTTAGCCACTTTCATAATAAAACAGCAAAAATTTTATGGCTCGACTTTGGGACCGTAGGAGTTGTGACCTATACCTTATAACACAGATAGACTTTTCAAGGTCAAGTCTCGGCGAATTCGTACGCTTCGGCTTTGGGCGGGCGCCAATACCACAGCCAAACTGGATGAGAGCAGCCATCATGAATCTAGTACTAAGCACAGCTGGGACCAACGTTTTGGAGTCAGACATAAATACAAAATGCTTTGCCGATACACTGCTTTAGGTGCTGCAGGAGCAAGTTTAAGCTTGAGCATACATGATTGTTGATCCCACCATTCATTTAAGTAGCTTTTTAGAAATCTTCCGGAGGTGGCAATATCCCTTTAATAAGTCCTTTCCTGACTCGAGTTAGAACGCTGCTCCTCCTCAAGCCAGTCGGTTTTGTTGGCCGCTAACCATAGACGACCCCTCCCTACCCTGTGACCTGTCCCGGTCCTCACCGCCTCTCTACCTGTGACCTGTCCGGTCTCACCCCCTCCCTACCTTGTGACCTGTCCGGTCTCACCCTCCCTACCCTGTGACCAGTCCGGTCTCCACCTCCCTCCCCTACCTCTGTGACCCTGCCCGGTCTTACCCTCCCTCACCCCTGTGACCTGCCCCGGTCTCACCGCTCCCTACCCTGTGACCTGTCCAGGTCTCACCCCCTCCCTACCCATATGACCTGTCCGGTCTCACCCCTCCCTACCACTTGTGACCTGTCCGGTCTCACCCCCTCCCTACCCTGTGACCTGTCCGGTCTCACCCCTCCCTACCCTGTAACCTGCCGGTCCTCACCGCTCTCTACCCTGTGACCTGTCCGGTCTCACCCCCTCCCTACCTTGTGACCTGTCCGTGTCTCACCCATCCCTACCCTGTGACCAGTCCGTTACCACCCTCCCCTACCCTTGACCTGCCCAGATCACTTACCCCTACCCCAACCCACTTGACCTGCCCGGTCTCACGGCTCCCTACTCCATGACCTGTACACGACCTCACCCCTCCCAACCATCATACCTGTCCGGCACACCCATCCCCTACCCTTACCAGTCCGTCCTCACCCCTCCCATACCACTATGACCTGACCGTGTCTCACCCCTCCCTACCCTGTGCACCAGTCCTGTCTCACCCCTCCATACCATATGACCATGTTCGGCTCACACCCCTCCCTACCCTTAGACCTGTCCGGTCTCACCCCCCACCTACCATAGTGACCTGTCCGGTCTCACCCTCCCTACCACTGTGACCTGTCCGGTCTCACCGCTCTCTACCCAGTGACCTGTCCGGTCTCACACCCTCCACTACCATATGACCTGACCTGTCTCACCCCCTCCCTACCCTGTGACCTGTCCGGTCACCCCCCTCCATACCATATGACCTGTTCGTCTCACACCCTCCCCTACCCCTGTGACCTGTCCGGTCTCATCCCTCCATACCATATGACCTGTCCGGTCTCACCCCTCCCTACCATGTGACCTGTCCCGGTCTCACCGCTCTCTACCCTGTGACCTGTCCGGTCTCACCCCTCCCTACCATATGACCTGTCCGGTCTTACCCCTCCCCTACCATGTGACCTGTCCGGTCTCACCTCCTCCCTACCCCTGTGACCTGTCCGGTCTCACCCCTCCCTAACCATATGACCTGTTCCGGTCTCAACCCCCCTCCCTACCCTGTGACATGTCCGGTCTCACAAGCGGTCACTTCGTATGGCCCAATGGCGCCAATATCGCGAGTTCACCCCGGTTCCGATGCTTCCAATATATCCGGCTGGAACTGCGTTCCGCACACCGGCTGCGCAGTTCATAATGTACCGCGCTGCCACCAGTGTACCGCGCGCTGTATAATGTACCGCGCCTGCCACCAGTGTACCGCGCGCTGTATAATGTACCGCGCTGCCACCAGTGTACCGCGCGCTGTATAATGTACCGCGCTGCCACCAGTGTACCGCGCGCTGTATAATGTACCGCGCCTGCCACCAGTGTACCGCGCGCATGTATATGTACCGCGCTGCACACCAGTGTACCGCGCGCTGTATAATGTACCGCGCTGCCACCAGTGTACCGCGCGCTGTATAATGTACCCGCACATGCCACCAGTGTACCGCGCGCTGTATAATGTACCGCGCTGCCACCAGTGTACCGCGCGCTGTATAATGTACCGCGCTGCCACCAGTGTTACCGCGCGCTGTATAATGTACCGCGCTGCCACCAGTGTACCGCGCGCTGTATAATGTACCCGCGCTGCCACCAGTGTACCGCGCGCTGTATAATGTATACCGCGCTGCACCAGTGTACCAGCGCGCTGTATAATGTACCTGCGCTGCCACCAGTGTACCACGCGCTTGTATAATGTACCGCGCTGCCACCCAGTGTACCGCGCGCTGTATAATGTACCCGCGCTGCCACCCAGTGTACCGCGCGCTGTATAATGTACCGCGCCTGCCGCAGTGTACCGCGCGCTGTATAATGTACCCGCGCTGCCGCCAGTGTACCGCGCGCTGTATAAATGTACCGCGCTGCCACCAGTGTACCGCGCGCTGTATAATGTACCGCGCTGCCACCAGTGTACCGCGCGCTGTATAATGTAACCGCGCTGCCACCAAGTGTAACCGCGCGCTGTATAATGTACCCGCGCTGCCACCAGTGTACCCGCGCGCTGTATAATGTACCGCGCTGCCACCAGTGTACCGCGCGCTGGTATAATGTACCGCGCTGCCTGACACCAGCGCCGCTTATATTGGCTGGCCGAACCACGCTGCATCCCCATTCAGTAACTTGCCAGCACCAGACCATCCACCATCGCTGAACAAACTCGGTTCTCAATTTCCATCCCAACTCTAAGGGACCGTGCTAGTCGGCTGGTCCGCCAGTGGGGCCTCGGGGTGCGCGGCAGCTAACGGCAGGGCGTGTTTGCGATCAATCAACCAAGTTAACGAGGAAATTGCCACCGGCTAGTACTTAGGGAGACGTAACTCATAGGTCAGTCAAAATATAGGTATTGCTTTGATTTTTTTCTTCGGCATCGTCCGTACTTGGTTCTCCAATAAATCTTCCGGTTTTTGAATATATTTGAAAAGTTTGATTTTGTGGATTTCCCCCCCCCAAAATTTTTTTTTTTTTTTTCTTTTTTCATCACAAAATAATATTTTCAAACATTCAAAAAACCGGAAGATATATTGGAGAACCAAGCATGGACGATGCCCAAACAAAATTTCAAAGCAATATCTATATTTTTGACTGACATGTCTCCCAAGTACTAGCCGGTGGCATTTTCCTCCTTTACTTGGTTGATGATCGCAAACACACAACGGCAGGGCCGCGTACCCATAGCCTACTCACACCACCTCCACGTGCCTCTATCACCGTGCCACCGCCGCCGCGCCGCCGCCGTTCATGGCTCGATCGCCCGGCCGGCCGGCGGCGGGGCGGCTGGGGCGGTGTCGGCCGGGCGGCGAAAGGACGGAATTTCGGCCAGCGGCGGGGCGGCGGCGGCGGCCGGGATGGCTGGCTGGCGGTGAGAGCTGCGCCGCGCAGCTCGGATCAGCCCGAGGGTGACTCACAAGTCTGCAGGCCAGCATCGATCGACAGAGCTCGTCTCATGATGGCTGCAGAGTGCAGGGGTCGGCGCTGCAGGGCTGAATAGGGGTGGCACTGGGCCAGGAGGTATTATTGGACAAACCCGGGAAAATCCCCACAGAGACTGGCTCGGGCATCAATGGCGATTGGCGAGTACGGAAAAAGAAAGGCTGGGCTGGAAGGTTAACAAAAACGGCATGGTCGGGACTGAACACGGGGAAACCCAGACCGGACCTTGACTAGAACTGTAAAAACTGACGGCGCGTCGAACCTATTATATATACATTATACAACCCAAACTAACACGCAGGAGCGGCCCAGTGGAATCGTCTGGGCCTACAAACGGTTCAGCCGGCCATTGACCTCGCTGTGAGAGAGCGGGAGAGGACGGTGGGCTGGACCGGGGCCGGGTTATCGATGCCTTTCGCCGACGCTTGGTGGGAAATTTCCACTTAGCCACATGCCTGACGCGCGCGGTCGGTCGGGTTCGACACCTCACTCCTGGCCTTGAACTGAGCTGCAGCGACGTCCACCTAGCCTGCGTGACCTCCGGAGAGCGCCGCCGCGCCGCTCGACGCGGCTCTGAAGGGAAGTGGGCCGGACGGTCTGATGCGGCGGCGGCGACGACGGCGGCGGAGTGGCGGCGACCCGGTCACTGATCAGTGGAGATGGGCAGATCGATCAACGGCCGAGGAGCTGGGCCGCGTCAGCGTCAGACCCGGGGCCATGTAGCCGCACTGCGCATCCACGCAGTGGGCCGCACCCCGCCCACAGGTCGTCAGGCCGCGGCTCCAGTCAGCAGTCAGGTCCGGGCCGTGGGCCGTGGGGCCACACCTCGTCTCAGCCATCAGACCCGGGCCATAGGGCGCGCACAGACTGAAAAGCCGCACCCCGCCTGAGTCCTCATCAGACCCGGACCACAGCCGTCAGACCCAGACCATGAGGCCACGCCCTGACTGGCGCCGTGTTTAGCCACGCTGGCCAGACCGCTACATAGCACGCTGCTCTGGCAAAACCTCTGCCGCCCACGGCCCAGCCTCGTCACGCGCAGTAGCCAAAATTAGCACGCGTGAGTCACGTAGGTGCGTCGCGGACGACAGGTCTGTCCAGTGCTGGCAGGTGCGGGATGGCTGCTGAGAAGGGAACGGAGCTTGTATAGTGATAGGACGGAGCGGTAGGAGTGAACGGAGCTTGTATAGTGAAACAAAAAATGAAAAAAATAGGTAGGATGGAGGGAGGGAGGGAGGGAGGGAGGGAGGGAGGGAGGGAGGGAGGGAGGGAGTAGAGTTTTTGAAGGGATGAATTGTAGTCTGGGAAGGGAGGGAGATGAGCCTGGAAAGGGAGGGTGTAGAGTATAGGAATAGAGGGAGTGAAGTTTTGGAAGTGGGAAGGGAGAAGAGCCTGGTAAGGTAAGGAGTGGAGCTTGGGAAAGGAGGGAAAGAAGTCTGGGAAGGGAGCTGACTGCTGAGTCCACAGGAATCAGCCGACCGCGGCCGCCGTGTATGCAGACCCTACAATCAACAGACGGCACCGTCGTACAGATCAGCCTTGGTATGTGACACGTGACCGAGGGCGAGCAGCTGCCGTCTGCCGGTCCGGCCGACCGCAGTTCGATGCCAGCCGAGGTGAGGTGAGGTGAGGCAACCGTCGCGGGCCGGCAACGGTGCCAGGCGGCCCTGCCTGCCCCGCCTGGCGCGGCGGCGGCGCCGTGGGGTGAGTTGGGAGCCTGCCACGCGTCTGCCCGAGAGGTGCTGCCGCCGATCGGAGGTGACCTCGGACAACCTCGTACGGTTTCCGAGACTCCGAGATATGCTGATTCCACGTCAGCGCGGTCAGCGGAAAAGCCGCCTTGGCAGCCCAAGATGATGTCTGACAAACGACCAATGGATATCAACGCTGACTCGGGAGTTCACCTTTCGGATAACATAATTCGAATTCGTATGCAATTGTAAAACAAAATAGGAAAGTAGGGCTTTCTAAAAGTAGGCAGCAGTCGGGCAAATCATGGCCACAAGTGCTCGGCTCGTCTCAAGACTCTGCTAATACGAAACTACAGAATTCACCACAAGAACGCCAACCTTATCAATGACGTGAACCTGAGGAGTTATCTGGACATCTGTCTTCATTAATTACGACACTGTTTTGACGTCACGTGCCAGACACTGCTCAGCCACTACGATCGCAGTCTTTGATCCAGACCACAGCTGCGCGTGCTGTCAGTTACAGGGCCGGCACAGACCAGCTGTGTGGTCTGTGTTCCTACAGACCACGAGTCGGTTACCACCCGGGCGTCTGAGAGCGGCACAGACCAGCTGTGTGGTCTGTGTTCCTACAGACCACGAGTCGGTTACCAGCCGGGCGTCTGAGAGCGGCACAGACCAGCTGTGTGGTCTGTGTTCCTACAGACCACGAGTCGGTTACCACCCGGGCGTCTGAGAGCGGCACAGACCAGATGTGTGGTAAAGTTCCTACAGACCACGAGTCGGTTACCAGCCGGGCGTCTGAGAGCGGCACAGACCAGCTGTGTGGTCTGTGTTCCTACAGACCACGAGTCGGTTACCACCCGGGCGTCTGAGAGCGGCACAGACCAGATGTGTGGTAAAGTTTCTACAGACCACGAGTCGGTTACCACCCGGGCGTCTGAGAGCGGCACAGACCAGATG
>JAXIVJ010004576.1:27500-81711 GCA_036785665.1 Chirona hameri
GACCGTGCGGGTCTGAGACCTATGATCCACGGACCGTGCGGGTCTGAGGTCTGCCCGACAGACCGTGCGGGTATGAGACCTATGATCCACAGACCGTGCGGGTCTGAGACCTATGATCCACAGACCGTGCGGGTCTGAGACCTATGATCCACAGACCGTGCGGGTCTGAGACCTATGATCCACAGACCGTGCGGGTATGAGACCTATGATCCACAGACCGTGCGGGTCTGAGACCTATGATCCACGGACCGTGTGGGTCTGAGGTCTGCCCGACAGACCGTGCGGGTCTGAGGTCTGCTCGACAGACCGTGTGGGCCTGAGGTCTGCCCGACAGACCGTGCGGGTCTGAGGTCTGCCCGACAGACCGTGTGGGCCTGAGGTCTGCCCGACAGACCGTGCGGGTCTGAGGTCTGCTCGACATACCGTGCGGGTCTGAGGTCTGCCTGACAGATCCTGCTGGCCTGAGGTCTGCCCGACAGACCGTGTGGGTCTGAGGTCTGCCCGACAGACCGTGCTGGTCTGAGGTCTGATCCACGGACCGTGTGGGTCTGAGGTCTGCCTGACAGACCCTGCTGGCCTGCGGTCTGCCCGACAGACCGTGCTGGTCTGAGGTCTGCCCGACAGACCGTGCGGGTCTGAGGTATGCCCGACAGACCGTGCGGGTCTGAGGTCTGATCCACGGACCGTGTGGGTCTGAGGTCTGCCCGACAGACCGTGCGGGACTGAGGTCTGCTCGACAGACCGTGCTGGTCTGAGGTCTGCCCGACAGACCCTGCTGGTCTGAGGTCTGCCCGACAGACCATGTGGGTCTGAGGTCTGTTCGACAGACCGTGCGGGTCTGAGGTCTGATCCACGGACCGTGTGGGTCTGAGGTCTGCCCGACAGACCCTGCTGGCCTGAGGTCTGCTCCACAGACCGTGCGGGTCTGAGGTATGCCCGGCAGACCCTGCTGGTCTGAGGTCTGCCCGACAGACCGTGCGGGTCTGAGGTATGCCCGGCAGACCCTGCTGGTATGAGGTCTGCCCGACAGACCGTGCGGGTCTGAGGTCTGCCCGACAGACCGTGCGGGTCTGAGGTCTGATCCACGGACCGTGCAGAGGGTGGCGTCATCGCCACAGGTGCACGGGTTCGGAACTCAAGGATTCAGAACGCTGAGCGAATTCACCGTCATCACTGTAAAATCTCCCAACACTGCTAAAAGGAAGGTCAATCAGATGCCATTTGAGGCGACGTACAACGCAGTTAAATGATAACTGTCAAACGCTTCAGTCTGACTTTGGCGCAAGTAATCAGTAATCACTGCCGTAATAACTACAATGAAGAACAATTAATGATCCACGAACTCCTGAGGAGCATTTCAGCAATATTCCTGATCAGAACCCACCCCGATTTAGCTGCATCTCGTAATAGCTGCAAAGCTATCCAACTCAGCTCTTTTCCAAGAACTTCCCGCCAAACCATTTTCGGCACAGGCTTGATGACCAAATCCTCCCACCACAGGCTTGCTGCATCACATCATGACCATATCCTGGCCGCCCACCGTTCTGAGTAGAAACGAGTCATGCATTCAGTCCTGACAGCCCGCTGACGCCATTTGAGGGCTAATTCACAGACAATCTGAAGCGCAATCCTGAAATCGAGCCAATATCGCTGCTACCATAAATTCCGACAATCATCGCCGCCAACGCGAGGCGATCATCTCCCGTCTCGGCAGCGCTGGCGATACGTATTTGGGCCGAGATAATGGCGAATGAGCTTGTGAGCAAACAGGCTCAGCGCTCAGTTCGCTTTCTTTTGAGATTGTTCTAGTACCGTGCTCTGGAGTTCAGGCAGCTCACAAGTTGGCCGTTAACCGTGAACTTCTTGAGTTCTGATAATTCATTACTCAGCGTTTACTGTGTCTTCCCTGAAACTGAGTTACCTCACAGATTCAGCGTTTGCATGCCTTCTCTGGTGATGACACAGCGCACAGGATCCTCCTTTATAGCTGTATCTTGTCTGAGTTTGAGATAACTCATAACTCAGCGTCTATCGTCCCGTCTCTGTGGCTGGCTAACTCACAGACTGACTGCTTACGCATAGCGCGCCAATTTAGTACCGTCTGCGCCAATTTAGTACTGTCTGCGCCAATTTAGCTCCGTCCGCGCCAATTTAGCTCCGTCCGCGCCAATTTAGCTCCGTCTGCGCCAATTTAGCTCCGCCCACCGCCAGTCCGCCTGCTCGGCAGTGCCTGCAGACTGACGTGCCGCTGCCGTTCCTGAATTCCTGGCGAGGCTAGCTCGGTCAGCAGCCGTCCAAAGGAGCTCTATGGAGTCAGACGATACCACCGGCATCGCGGCGTGCAGCTATTTTGCCGGCGAGACAGCCGCCGAACCGCGCCGATGCAGCCACAGATAGCGTATCAACGGCATAGTGTCGCTAATAATCGGACATTCTGACGCGGCTGTTAGGCGACATTCTGACGCGGCTGTTAGGCGACATTCTGACGCGGCTGTTAGGCGACATTCTGACGCGGCTGTTAGACGACATTCTGACGCGGCTGTTAGGCGACATTCTGACGCAGCTGTTAGACGACATTCTGACGCGGCTGTTAGACGACATTCTGACGCGGCTGTTAGGCGACATTCTGACGTGGCTGTTAGGCGACATTCTGACGCGGCTGTTAGGCGACATTCTGATGCGGCTGTTAGGCGACATTCTGACGCAGCTGTTAGACGACATTCTGACGTGGCTGTTAGGCGACATTCTGACGCGGCTGTTAGACGACATTCTGACGCAGCTGTTAGACGACATTCTGACGCGGCTGTTAGACGACATTCTGACGCGGCTGTTAGGCGACATTCTGACGCGGCTGTTAGGCGACATTCTGACGCGGCTGTTAGACGACATTCTGACGCGGCTGTTAGGCGACATTCTGACGCAGCTGTTAGACGACATTCTGACGCGGCTGTTAGGCGACATTCTGACGCGGCTGTTAGGCGACATTCTGACGCGGCTGTCAGACGACATTCTGACGCGGCTGTTAGGCGACATTCTGACGTGGCTGTTAGGCGACATTCTGACGCGGCTGTTAGGCGACATTCTGACGCAGCTGTTAGACGACATTCTGACGTGGCTGTTAGACGCCATTATGACGCGGCTGTTAGGCGACATTCTGACGCAGCTGTTAGACGACATTCTGACGCGGCTGTTAGGCGACATTCTGACGCGGCTGTTAGGCGACATTCTGATGCGGCTGTTAGGGGACATTCTGACGCGGCTGTTAGACGACATTCTGATGCGGCTGTTAGGGGACATTATGACGCGGCTGTTAGACGACATTATGACGCGGCTGTTAGGCGACATTCTGACGCGGCTGTTAGGCGACATTCTGACGTGGCTGTTAGGCGACATTCTGATGCGGCTGTTAGGGGACATTCTGACGCGGCTGTTAGACGACATTCTGACGCGGCTGTTAGGCGACATTCTGACGCGGCTGTTAGACGACATTCTGACGCGGCTGTTAGGCGACATTCTGACGCGGCTGTTAGGCGACATTCTGATGCGGCTGTTAGGGGACATTCTGACGCGGCTGTTAGACGACATTCTGATGCGGCTGTTAGGGGACATTATGACGCGGCTGTTAGACGACATTATGACGCGGCTGTTAGGCGACATTCTGACGCGGCTGTTAGGCGACATTATGACGTGGCTGTTAGGCGACATTCTGACGCGGCTGTTAGACGACATTCTGACGCGGCTGTTAGGCGACATTCTGGCGTGGCTGTTAGACGACATTCTGACGCGGCTGTTAGGCGACATTCTGACGCGGCTGTTAGGCGACATTCTGACGCGGCTGTTAGACGACATTCTGACGCGGCTGTTAGGCGACATTCTGACGCGGCTGTTAGGCGACATTCTGACGCGGCTGTTAGGCGACATTCTGACGCAGCTGTTAGACGACATTCTGACGTGGCTGTTAGGCGACATTCTGACGCGGCTGTTAGGCGACATTCTGACGCGGCTGTTAGACGACATTCTGGCGTGGCTGTTAGACGACATTCTGACGCGGCTGTTAGGCGACATTCTGACGCGGCTGTTAGGCGACATTCTGACGCGGCTGTTAGACGACATTCTGACGCGGCTGTTAGGCGACATTCTGACGCGGCTGTTAGACGACATTCTGACGCGGCTGTTAGGCGACATTCTGACGCGGCTGTTAGGCGACATTCTGACGCGGCTGTTAGGCGACATTCTGACGCAGCTGTTAGACGACATTCTGACGTGGCTGTTAGGCGACATTCTGACGCGGCTGTTAGACGACATTCTGATGCGGCTGTTAGACGACATTCTGACGCGGCTGTTAGACGACATTCTGACGCGGCTGTTAGGCGACATTCTGACGCATCTGTTAGACGACATTCTGACGCGGCTGTTAGGCGACATTCTGACGTGGCTGTTAGGCGACATTCTGACGCGGCTGTTAGACGACATTCTGATGCGGCTGTTAGACGACATTCTGACGCGGCTGTTAGACGACATTCTGACGCGGCTGTTAGGCGACATTCTGACGCAGCTGTTAGACGACATTCTGATGCGGCTGTTAGACGACATTCTGACGCGGCTGTTAGACGACATTCTGACGCGGCTGTTAGGCGACATTCTGACGCAGCTGTTAGACGACATTCTGACGCGGCTGTTAGGCGACATTCTGACGCAGCTGTTAGACGACATTCTGACGCGGCTGTTAGGCGACATTCTGACGTGGCTGTTAGGCGACATTCTGACGCGGCTGTTAGGCGACATTCTGACGCAGCTGTTAGACGACATTCTGACGCGGCTGTTAGGCGACATTCTGACGCGGCTGTTAGACGACATTCTGACGCGGCTGTTAGGCGACATTCTGACGCAGCTGTTAGACGACATTCTGACGTGGCTGTTAGGCGACATTCTGACGCGGCTGTTAGACGACATTATGACGCGGCT
The DNA here is from genome assembly GCA_036785665.1 of Chirona hameri. Classification (NCBI taxonomy): domain Eukaryota; kingdom Metazoa; phylum Arthropoda; class Thecostraca; order Balanomorpha; family Balanidae; genus Chirona; species Chirona hameri. The sequence goes on from JAXIVJ010004576.1 coordinate 32,466, forward strand.
GTTGGACGACATTATGACGCGGCTGTTAGACGACATTCTGACGCGGCTGTTAGACGACATTCTGACGCGGCTGTTAGACGACATTATGACGCGGCTGTTAGACGACATTCTGACGCGGCTGTTAGACGCCAAGTCCCACTGACAGTCCATCAAGTATTCAGCGGGAAGCCAGCTCATCAAGTTGATGAGCTACATAGTGACCGTCATCAGCCAGCAATCACCGCATGGTCATTCAAAAGTGAATACCGACAAACCAACACTGGCGGATCCAGCCTCTCTCCGTTGGGGAAGGGGGGAGGATATTTTTGTGGCAAAAAAGTACCCCACACACATTTTTTCCGGTCCAAATCCCCATTTTGGTATTCGAGCTTAAAGGGACACCGTCTCTTTAATTACCGAGCGGGCGCGAAGCGCCCGTGAGGTTTCTCGTCAACTTACTAGACAAATTTACATTTGACCCGGCCCGACCCAGCCATACAGACGCTTTCGGAAGCTAATAACTTTGCAACCACTGCTCCGATTGAGATTGGGTCTTCACCTTTGGATAGGTCCATCAAATCATTTTTTTTTTATATGGTGCGTTCTGATAGAGGTGGTACCACAGCGCGTGGCACTGCAGTTGGCAAACGCGAACGTCGAAATGAACAAATACCTTGCTAAAATTATTATTGATCAAAAATGGCTGTATTATTCTAAGCATTGATTTATACGCTGAAGCATGCAGCGCCCAGGACGCACTCCCTTTTGGCGGATTTGGAAAGGAGATCATGAACAATTTAATACAACTTAATTTTTATGTTGGCATGCCTTGCGGCCTGGCAATTTTTATGGATACTAAAATGACTGTTACTACCACGTGTGCTCCCTTACCGTTTCATATTTCAAACCTGGTTTAGCTTTACCAGAGCGCGCTCGCTCGGTCATCGCCCAAAAAGGCGTTTTACTGGTGATAAATTTGATATGTTCAAGAACAATCGCATCTGATTAACACTATGCAGTCCGTTTTTCAAAAAAATCGCGCCCAGTCGCCCAATATCATCGTTCACAGTTCGGTTTTCTTCCAGCCAATGACCTTGACGAGCCGCTCACCACTACGCACCAAAATCAATGAATTGCAGCGTTGTGCAACAGCCAACAATGGTAAATGGTGTTTTTTTTTTGCTTAAGCACTCTGTCGAAATTTGTAATGTCAGAAAACATTTCATGTCTTATTATGGCCGATTTAAGCCCAATAATTGGATAAAATAATATATTAATTCCGAAGGGATAATATGAATTCCGAAGGGATTTTGATTTTTCCGAAGGGATTTTGATTCCGACCCATGTTTTTTTTTGTGGCAACAACTCAAGTGCGCCAGATGCGCCATATTCGTTTCATGTAGTTAAAGGGAGATAATCACCTTTTTAATTTGTTAGCAACAATTTATTTGGCTACCGTTATGGTATCAAAATGATGTGATCTAAATTTAAGAATTAAATAAAATTATTCCCTAATTCAAAGTTGGAAGTTTGGGAAAATTAATGATCGGTATTTTCCCTGCACTATTGGAAAGCGCAACATCTGGCACTTTTGCTTGATCTGTTCAACGTTGTGAATGGGCACTTATAAACAAATCGCCGACACTAAATAGGTTGCGTTCACCGCCACTTCTACACTGACGATTTTAATGCACTTTTTCAAGTGATTGTTGTTTGTTCATAAAAGTTTGGCATATATTCGCAAAAGATAGAGTGCAGGAAACATATTGCATACCTTCATGATAAATAGCAATGCGTAGGGAGGCTAATTGACTGAATTCGTTACCGGGTACTTGCTGATTATAAGCGTGGAACGCTTATCAACTATGACTTTAAATATCTATCGGTAGGAATTGTTATATGCAAAATGTAATGAATTTACAATATATTTTGGTCTCTTCTATCGATTTCAGGTGCTAACTCCATTTTGTTTTGTGTGGAAAAGGGCGATTATCTTATCTCCCTTTAACAGGAACCACAATGTATAAGTGCATTTCCGCCTCATCCAATTGTTGCACTAGCGTCAGCTGACGGTTGGTCAGATGCAGTTAACTGGAACAAACGCTTCCATAATCCATATATGTAGTGGTGCGTAGAAATCGTAAACAGTTTTTGATTCTTATGAAAAATTATTTTTTTGTTTGTTTGTATTTGCGCTGCTTGGGTAACCGAAGGCTGTTGTTCTATATTGAAAATAACACTATTCTTTAGAATTGTGTTTTTCTATAGAAAAACAACCTGAGCCATTCTCCGGGCTTTGTTTTCCGATTCGTGTCCGAGATCGGGCAAAGTTGATGCCCTGGAAAACGGTCTGATAAATTTCGCCGAAATTTTCAGCATATCGCTCACTCACGGGGAAGCGCAACATCTCTGGCGCTTTTGCATCAATCTGTTTAACGTTGTTGAATGGGTACTTGTAAACAAATCGCCGACACTAAATAGGTCGCCGTAGTTTAGCTTGGCACTGGCCGGCTGGTGCCAAGCTAAACTGACGATTTCAATACGCTTTTTTCAAACGATTGTTGATTGTTCATAAAAATGTTGGCACATATTCGCAATAGATAGAGATAGAGAGATAGAGTGAAAAAAAAAACATATTACATACCTTCATGATAAATAACAATGCGTAGGGAGGCTAATTTACTGAATTCGTTATCAAGTAACCGGGTTGTATCAAGTAACCGGGTAACCGGGGCCTGTAACCGGGTGTTGTGCCCGTTGGTGATTTATCAATAAATACAAATACAAATACAAGTACTTGCTGAGTACCGACCGATATAAGCATGGATCGCTTATCAGTAGGAAACTGCCAATATCTTTCGGTGGGAATGTTTATATGCAAAATGTGATGAATTTGCATCATATTTTGGCCTCGTCTATCGATTGCAGGTGCTAACTCCATTTTTGTGGAAAAAGGTGATTATCTCCCTTTAAGAACCTTTTTCGGGAAACACACAAAAAACATGATATTCCGTAGCATATACACATATAAGTAATAATAACGTTTATCTCATACCAACTCACAGGGGCGTTGCCGATAATTGCTGAGTGTGTGCGTGTGTGTGGAGAGAGGGGGGGGGGGGGGAGTCGGCTGAAATGACAACAAAATGTACCCTCATTTTTTTTTGCTGCGTGTATTGAAGCCTTTGCAGCATTTTTAATGTGGATTTTCATGTTATAGTAGGCCATTGTTATTTAGCGCCGCCAAGCGACGCGAAGTTGTTACGGGTTTGCCTGATACAACCCAAAAATATAGGCGGTGGGCCTTGTAGAGGATAAGAAGCTGAAAATGTTATTCATTCAATTCAGAGTTACGACGAGCCGAAGACGAAACGATGGCTTCGTTATGACGATGACCAGTGGCCACCGATGCGACGCTGCGAAGCGGCGTGAAACTTTTAATTTTAGGTTGTGGAAAACTAAATTGTCATATTGGAACCAGACCGTGATTGGAGCCAAGCCTCAGGTAACCATTTTTCCTGGTTGCACATCTCGATATGATTAAAAATATTGAAATGAAGATAGTTTGTCATATACATTAGCCTCGGATAGTGAATCACGATGACCGGTGGCAGTTAGCGCTCAATAGTACATATGATAATAATAACTGTATACAGGGGCGTAGGGAGGATTTCGCCCAGGAGGGGGGGGGGGAGGGAATGGGATCAGAGGGGCCCTCGTAGCCAAAGGGGGGAACATAATTCAAATAGTACATGATGTTGTATGTTGTAAAACGACAAATAAGTTTTCGACAACGAAAACAAAAAGTTAATTTTTGGGAGTAAAAAAATCAAAATTTCTCAAATCCGAGATAGACAATTTTAATATAATGTATTTTGTCTTTTTTCGGCATCTTTTATTTGCAATTTGCTTCAAAACTCGAATTTCTACGATTTTGCAAACATTATTTTTTTTTCTCACCAAAAATGGCATGACATGACGTGATTAAAACGGTATTCTCCCCGAATACTCCACCATTTTCATTCAAATGTGGTGATAAGACTAGATGCAGCATAATGTACTGAAAAATTGACCTCGATATCTATCATTGTTTTCAATTATTCAGAAAATCCGGGGGGGGAGAGATTCGGCCACCTCCAGCGGGGTGCGGGTTAAAGAGACTATCACACCTTAACATTATATTTGAGTTGAGATAGCCATTTTGATGGCTTGGCATTGCAATTAAGTATGGTAGCAGTTAAAACAATCACAATGATCTAATCAAAAAGATATTCGAGTTTGATTTTGACATCTGTAAAAATAAGGCCCATGTGTATTTGAATAGGAACTCTAAACCGACAGCGTCGTCTCTTTAGCCAACTGGTAATGATAGTCGAATTGTTTTAAGGTCAGCCTTGGAATACTTTCGTCTTCATTTCTCGATCCCCGGATGGTTCGCAATCTAAGCCAATCTAGACACCGGATGATTCGTTTTTTCTGCGCAATAGATGTCGACAAAAAAATTGTGCCATACAAGCACAAAAAAATTCTCTGTTATGAAAAAAATCATATGACGTCGCCAACCCAACTTTCCGCTTAAAACTAAAAGTTTAATATCTTCCAAGATAAACAATTTTTTTTCGGGAAAAAAGTTCACGAACATGTTCAGCTGACCTGTAGACATACAATTAAGTGTGATTCGACAACTTTCACAAAGGTGGGACAGTTCCTTTAATTAAAATATTATCCTGAATCTTCTTCAATTCGGATTCAGGAAACAACACAGTACGTACAGTGCAGTGCAAATGTTCTGTCCACTTCCTCGGCATAACTAGCGCGTCTGTCGGTGCTGCACGCAGTGGAATACAATGAAACTATTTATGCCCTCACCCACCCCCCCCCCCCCCCCCCCCATATCGGGTTTGTATTGGATTGTATTGGATTCCACTGCGTGCAGCACCGACAGACAGGTGGTGCCGATGAAATGGACAGAACATCTGCACTGCACTGTACATGCCGATTGTGCACATGTACGATGAAGTTACGAAATCTCTACAAAATAACGAAATAGCATGCTCATTACACCTTTATTTAAAGAAAGCTTTGGATAGTTTGCTTAGCAATTCTCTTGAAAAAATACACCGCATTGTGATAACGAGGGGTTTCTCCAACACGATAGAGTCATATATTAATAAGAGGCATAAAATGGCAATAATAGATGAGGTTGCATCTAAGAAACAAATGATTATAATTGGCGTCCCACAGGGTTCAATTTTAGGTCCTCTTTTATTTATTCGCTATATTACTCACATCAGCAATACAACAGACATAGGTACCTTTTAGTTATATGCTGATGATATACAACAATTTGTATTCAAGCTAGAAATGTTGAAGAACTCCAAATAAAGATTAATGAACTAATTCCAAAAAATTAACGAGTGGTTCCATGTAAATATATTATCGCTAAATGCATCAAAGAGAAATTACCAAATATATTCAAGATCAGTGACGTGACAAGATCTTGACATAGTAGTATTTGATACATCAATCACGAGAAAACATGCATTAAATACTTAGGATTTCTTGTAGATGAAAATCGTAAATGGAATAGTCATATATGTAGTGTAATATGTGTGATAAGCCGTAATATATGAGTTATCAGAATATCCAAGCTTTATTTATCCTCACAGCAACTTCTATTGCAGTACAATGCTTTAATTCCGCCCCATCTAAATTAGTGTGCAGTGATCTGGATTCCGGGGTAGGAATGACACTAACATTAAACATATTTTGATAGTGCAGAAACGGACGATTTGTTCGCCCATACAGCTCAATGGGAGAGCGCTGGGCTTCTGACTTTTCCTGGTAGTGACAGTCCGAGTTCGAGTGAAAGCCAAAGCCTACATTGTCAAAGCCTTGTACTCCTCTCAGACGTTACTAGCATACACTGCAAAACAATGAGAACTTTGACTGGTCTTCCTTCGAGAGCCTCACCGGCGCTCGACCGGCAGACCACCTCCAGCAAGTTGGGCACCGCTGGAGCATATTCCGGGTGCCGATGTCCGCGTCCTTGCGTTCTCGTCGCCTTTTCGGAACTCGGCAGGCTAGCTAGCTAAACATGTAGCCCGCTTGAAAGTTAATATTTATGAAGGGAGTGGGCCCAGGGGCCAGCAATTACCGCCAAGGAGAGCCTCTGCCAGACACTTAATGGAATGCATTTCCTCATTTTTCAAATTTGCATTTAAGCAATTGCGAAACTTGTGTCATGCCGCGAAGCGGCGCCAAATTTGCCAGTTTTTACTGTGGATAGCTGAATTTTGACTGCTGCAAAGGTCATTTCTACGATAAATTGTTAACTTTCCCCGCAAAATTGTAAACTTCCCCAGTTTTCTCATAAGATCATTGTTTTTCACGTTCAGTACAGGGAACGCGCGGGGCATACTTGTATTGAATGCCAACCCCCCGAAATTCCTGTGTGTGTGTGTGTGGGGGGGGGGGGATTTGACCCTGATACCCCCCTGGATCCGCCAGTGCAGACCACATCTGTATGTGGCCATGGTCGCTAGTGCCGCTCCAGCAGCATACAGCTGTACCTGGCTCTGTTACGTCACGCCTGGCGTCTTCCCTGTGCAGCGGTGTCTGGCTCTGTTACGTCACGACTGTCGTCTTCCCTGAGTGGTTAGGCTAGTCCGGGCCAGGCGCGTCCCTGCCCTAAGGCGATTCAGTGCTGACCGTCTGACCTGTGCTGTTCAGCCCTGAGTCGGTCCGTCACACCAAGCCTGCCTGCTTCCTCAGTGGCTCGGCGGCTCGGCTGCCCCGGGCCAGGCGCGTCTCTGCCCTCAACGCACCCCCGTCTCGCCCAGCGCTGGACTGAACAATGGCCGCTGGAGACGCCGTCCGGAGGGCGTGTAACCAGGCGGCAAACCGCGTCTTCCGAACGGGCGCGCACCAGGAATGGGCCTCAGCGCGCTCAGTTCATCATGAGCGCGCCGCCGCCGTCCGCCAGGCCGGCAGGTGCCGACACACCAGTGCCGCAAGAACCGACCGCCGATGTAATTATATTCGCCATTTCCGGGCATGAAATTGCAGGCGGGTAGGCGTTGGGTTTATGGTGTGGTTGGAATGCCGCCCGGCTTACCGCCCGGCTTACCGGAGGTCGGTTTAAGCTCACTCACTTCACAGGACGTGAACAGACTGTAATTCACTCAATTTGTCACCACCGTGCTTTTCGCTTTCATCCCATACCTATACCTGTCCATGTCCGATTCCAGGACATTCCAGTTCCATCGAACAGCGAATCACCGACTCGGTCACGCTCCGCCGCATTCTTGTGCCGGGAGTCACCACCCCGCGCGGTCGGCCGCCAGCCCCGGTGCGACCATATATGGCGGAGGGTTCGGGGAAGGCGAGGCGGCTCGGCCCCCTGGTGGCGTGACCGCTGCAAGGCTGACAGGTACACGCGGCAGGAAAATGCATGGATTATGAATGTGCCCCGAAAGTGCATGTCCATCGCTTATGCTTGAAAGCGCGGATTCCCGCTATAGCCATTGTTCTCCGGCAGAAGCGGTAGAAGAAATCGCTCACGATATGTGAAATGTACCGGTGTACCGGTGCTATGCCCGTATACGGTCAACGGGTGTAGGCAGGGTGACAGCTAGAAGGTTATGGTGGAAGGAAAATACGGACAATACACATTGGTGAAGACAATAGGCAGTGAAAGAGCTCAGCATAGTGCACACCACTTTCGTTGTCTTGTCCTCTCTTACCCAACACATTCAAACACCTAGTCCTATTGTATCGTACTTACCGCACCAACACCAGTACAACTCTGTATAAGTACCCATCACCAGTACAACTCTGTATAAGTACACATCACCAGTACACCTACATGTGCGTGTAGCATGTGCGTGAATCCATACCATGAGTCAGTATGCGGCACTCACGTATGACGATGGCAGCAGCCATCACGCATCCGACGGCCACGGCGCTGAGCTCCGCCGTGCCGAGCTGACTGTGCTCAGCGGGCGCTGAGCCGCGCGCTTCCCTCCGCACCGTCTCAGAGGCCGGGGTGCTGCCGGTCGTCAGCGGCCGGCCTCCGACGGGACGACCCGGACCGCCCCCGGGCCACTCGACGCCCGAGTCCGAGGACGCAGAGCCAGAGTCTGAGATGGAGTCAGCGGGCAGCGCCGCGGCCAGGTGCGAGTCATCATCGTCATCGTCATCATCACCATCACCTCTACCGGCATTGTCATTGTCACCTTCACCGGTACCGGCACCGGCTCTGTCCCTACCCGCCGGCGCACCATCCGGCCCAGATGCAACAGCGTCTGGAGCCGATCCGGCTGTCGCCTCTGCCTCCTGCTCCTCCGGCGCCAGCTGCCCCGCCCCTGGCTCTGCCACAGGCTCTGCCACAGGCTCTGCCACAGGCTCTGCCACCGGCTCTGCCACCGGCTCTGCCACAGGCTCTGCCACAGGCTCTGCCACAGGCTCTGCCACAGGCTCTGCCACCGGCTCTGCCACAGGCTCTGCCACGGGCTCTGCCACAGGCTCTGCCACAGGCTCTGTCACGGGCTCTACCACAGGCTCTGCCACAGGCTCTGCCACAGGCTCTGCCACAGGTTCCTCCTGCTCCTCGTCCAGCGGCAGGAGAGGCAGCGAAGCCGGCGGGGCGGGGTCACTCTCCCCTGAACCGCTGCCATCTACCGCCTCCTCATGTCCTTCATTCTCCTCCTCCCTTTCCTGTCTCTCATTCTGTCTCTCATTCTGTCTCTCATTCTGTCTCTCATTCTGCCTCTCATTCTGCCTCTCATCCTGCCTCTTATCCTGCCTCTCATCCTGCCTCCTCTCCAGATTTCTCTCATCCTCTTCCTCATCCTGTCCGTCATTCTGCTTCTCATCCTTGGCCGCCGACGTCACTTTCTTCAGCAGCTCCTCCTGCAAAGCGCGCATGTCTGACTTCCTCGCCATGATCTGGTCCTCCTCCTCCTCCTCTGGCGCCGCCTGGACATCAGTGCGCCCGGCAGCTTGCCCGTCAGACTCGTCGTCAGACTCGTCAGCAGTGACCCGTCGGTCGGCCAGCTCGCCGGCCGGCGGCTCAGGCGCGACGGCCGTCAGCGCGGCGCTGCTGACCGCGATCAGCACCCGCTGACCGATGACGCCGCCCGTCTCCAGCCAGCGCCGGCCGGGCTTCACCAGCCGCCGGAACTGCAGCAGGTCCGAGCGGCGCACGGCCGCCACCCTCCTGCCGTCCCGGGACCGGACATAGCCGCCCACTGCAGCTGACGGCCTGTGGGGCAGAACATGCGGGGTCAGATGGGCAGAACTGACATGGGCATACGGGCAGAACAGACAGGGCAGGCGGGCAGAACTGACAGGGTCAAACGGGCAGAACTGACAGGGGCAGACGGGCAGAACAGACGGGGTTAGATGGGCAGCAGAGACAGGGGCAGACGGGCAGAACAGACGGAGTCAGATGGGCAGAACTGACAGGGAACACGGGCAGAACAGACGGAGTCAGATGGGCAGTAGAGACAAGGTCAGATGGGCAGCACAGACGGGGTCAGATGGGCAGAACAGGCGGAGTCAGATGGGCAGAACAGACGGAGTCTGATGGGCAGAACAGGCGGAGTCAGATGGGCAGAACAGACGGAGTCAGACGGGCAGAGCAGACAGGGTCAGACGGGCACAACGGGCGAGTTTAGACGGGCAGAACAGACAAAGACGGACGGGCTACCGGGCAGAACAGAAATACTTAGACTAGCTGGGACCATGAGGCACATGGTCGCAACTCGCAGCTGTCTTACTGTTTGCATCATACACTTTGCATGAGATTCTTCGTTTACCACCCTGGCAATCGCACAGTGTAAGATTCCTCGTGCTGCTGCTTGCAAGACGAATTATTTCACACTGTCATAGCATAGCATGATCTCAGAACTAACTCGCATAACTGCATCAACGAATACAATTAGCATTAGCTGCGAACAGTTCCTGTTGCAAGCGAATTGGCCGCCCAGCCAAGTGACTGCCATCCGGCTAGCGCAAGGCGGCAGCGGCGGCGGAGGGGGGCGTTCCTGATTCGTCCCTGCTAACTGTTTTATCAATCGGTAAACGTCTTTCGGCCCCACTGCCAGCGATGCTGCTGGCGTCTACCTACGTATTCCTCACGCCAATGTATGTGGGCATGCCAGTCAGGATCCCATTTAGCGAATTTGTACCGCACGAATAGTCAGCGTCTGTCCGGCGGTGGTCAGCCTTTCCGACGGGGTCTTTGTGTGCCCCACCAGGGGGTCAGGGAGCCGACAGGGGTTCAGGGGGCCGACAGGGGTTCAGGGGGCCGACAGGGGTTCAGGGGGCCGACAAGGGTTCAGGGGGCCGACAGGGGTGCAGGGGGCCGACAGGGGTTCAGGGGGCCGACAGGGGTTCAGGGGGCCGACAGGGGTTCAGGGGGCCGACAGGGGTTCAGGGGGCCGACAGGGGTTCAGGGGGCCGACAGGGGTTCAGGGGGCCGACAGGGGTTCAGGGGGCCGACAGGGGTTCAGGGGGCCGACAGGGGTTCAGTGGGCCGACAGGGGTTCAGGGGGCCGACAAGGGTTCAGGGGGCCGACAGGGGTTCTGGGGGCAGACAGGGGTTCAGGGGGCCGACAGGGGTTCAGGGGGCCGACAGGGGTTCAGGGGGCCGACAGGGGTTCAGGGGGCCGACAGGGGTTCAGGGGGCCGACAGGGGTTCAGGGGGCCGACAGGGGTTCAGGGGGCCGACAGGGGTTCAGGGGTTCAGGGGGTCAGGGGACCGCTACCTGCCGGAGGGGGGTCGCCAGCCACGAGGGAGATGAGGGGACCGTTACTCGCCGGCAGAGAGGTGCGTGTGTGTGGGTGGTCCGGCCGGGCCGCCACGCCTGGTCTATCGGTAGCCGGTTGTGTTGTGGATGGTCACCGAACGGGAGTCGTCGTTTCGTTTTGTCGTTTTGTGTCGTTTTGTCGTCGTTTTGTCGTCGTTTCGTGTAGTCGTCGTCGTAGTCGTCGTTTTGTGTGAGCCCGTTCTGGCAGCCACTGCGCGGCTCAGCATCCATAGAGAAATAACCGCTTTTATATCGCCAGCATCTATGATCGGATGCGAAAGAACGAGGCGTCGATTTAAAAAAAAAAATGTGTCCGAATGTTTTGTATGGATGGATTTCCGAGGTCAGGACCCACGCTAAGCAGAGCTTGTTGCGCAGGTCCTGACCTCACCACCCCATCGCGCAATTCCTGTTGGCCGGCATAATTTAGATACGAAAGTTGTACGTGCCCGACAACCTGGACACGGTCCGCCCCGCTCACTGACGTCACCTGACTTTGAGTGCGACCGCTGCCACCGGCCGCAGGCCATCCCAGTCAGGAGAAATAGCGAGCGCCGAAGCAACTCGAACCTCACCTCAACCAACTCAACCTCAGGAATGCTGCCACTACCGGGATAGGTAGTGGCACCATTGATAGGTCACTATAGATAGGTCACTATAGATAGGTCACTATGGATAGGTCACTATAGATAGGTCACTATAGATAGGTCAGAAGTCCAGCGCTCTCCCACTGAGCTACAGGGGCGTCGATGATGTCGACACATTTATTATTAATCATTTCCAGGACGCCAGTCAGCACAAACTACACAGTAGAAAGGCCGCAGGGCGCAGACGTGTAATTGAAACATGAGAACAGGTACACAACGGATCTACCCATCCATCATAGGCAGCACACTGTTATGTCGGCACTTCAAGCACCGGTGGTACTTACACCCGACCGAACCCTGTGATTCTACCGGAAATCATTACATTAATACACACACACCAGCCGGCTCTGGAGTCACACCAGCCGGCTCTGGATACACAGCCGGCTCTGGAGTCTATACAATCAAGATACGAACTTGTCCCGCCCTAACGCACTGCTGCAACGTACCGCACCAGAAATATAAACATCCTTACATTTGCCACCAGTCAGTATAGTTCGCAAAGCGGCCGGCGACAGAAGAGAGAAGCGGCAGTCTCACTCAGAACCACCGGAAGCGGGCCAGTTCCGGTGCGGTCTGCTCGGAACAGACGCCTGCCTGTGTGCCGTTTGATAGACCCGCCTGCAGCCAGCAGCCAGCAGCCAGCAGTCGGCAGCACTGGCAGGCGGCAGCTCTGGCACACACAACCATCCGGTCCATCATCGCCCAGGACCTGATCCATAGCTCGCAACACAGGCCGGTTAGTGTAGGGCAGCCGCGCGGAGCGAAGCCAAATGGCCCGGCAGACAAAGCCGTCGTGTGCGCGCCCGGCCTCTAAAGTGCTGACGGAGATCAGGAGATGGCTCAAACGCGGCCATTTCCGGTCTTCCGGGGAAAATTCACGCCTGGGCGGCTACCCAACGCAGAAAGAAAGCCATTTAGCCGGCATATTCATTTCGTGAAATGATGGGAATAGTCGACGATGTGGCGTCGGCGCCCAGAAAATAAGATGGCAAATTGTGCTACACAGCTGAAAGCTTTTGTTGCTAGATGGAGGACTTCAAATGTGTCCAAAGCAGCTGAGGCCTTCTACAGTGTTTGTAGTAAATAGTTCAGTGTGTCATGATGTATGTGTGGCCGTGATGTATGTGTGGCCTCACACTGTCGTGTGAGGTCCAGTCGTCTGCGTCGCATGGGAACGGCAACAGGTGCCGTTCCCATGCATCACCTTAACTGCCCATGTTGGCGGCCCGTGACGGTCCTGGCCGCAGCCTCCCGTGACGGCTGCAGCTGTCCTGTTATAAGTCATATGTCGGGCGGGGGACGAAGTGAGATCGGAGGGAGCCGTGAGAGCCGGGGTCAGTCTGGTTTGTGGGGCGGCGCTGAACGGGCCCTGTCGTACTGTTTGGTTCCTGCCGGTGGTTGCATTGAAGGTGAAGAATACATCATTACAAGCTATTTCGGCACCATGGAAGCAACGCACAAGATTAGTGTGCAGGGATCTGAAGAGGCAGTGACGGGAGCCAGACTCGGATCTGAAGAGGAAGTGAGGGGAGCCAGACTCGACGCCCGCCTCATCGACACATTCGACGGCACAGGTGATGTCGTTGAGTGGTACACCCAGGCGTCGCTGCTCTGCGAGTATCGCGGTGTGTCGGTGGCGGAGGTTCTGCCCATGCGACTGAAAGGCGGTGCTTTTGCGGTCTGGTCACAGCTGCCCGCGGAGGACCGCCGCTCAGCAGATGCTGTGCGAGACTCGCTCTACACGGCGTTCGGTCTGGACGACTTCGCGGCGCACGCGGCGTTTATGGCACGCACGTTGCAGCCAGGTGAGAGCGTCGACGTGTATCTCGCCAGTCTCCGCCGCTACGCTGACCTGTTCGGTGGCGCGACGGATCGACAGCTCGCGGCCGCATTCGTCAACGGACTACCGGCTGCTGTCAGTGACACCGTCCGCGCGGGAGCTAGGGCGGAGAAGCTCGACCTGGCCAGCGTCCTCGCCCGCGCTCGCGCCGTGCTAGGAAATGAGCCGGTGCAGGCGGCGGTGGCGGCGGCTCACGGAGGTCAGCGGCAGCAGCTCAGTGGTGGTCAGCGGCAACAGCCGAGGCGGCCCTCCTCCGTCCGGCGCTGTTGGATGTGCGGTGACACCAATCACATGATAGCGGCATGCCCCCGAGGGTCGGGAAACGCCCCCGGAGCTACGTTAGCGCCAGCGCAGTCTCCCGGGCAGTAGAGCGCGCTCTCCCCGTGGTCAGCCTTCGTGTTAATGAGCGCGTGTGCCGTGCTCTGGTCGATACCGGCTGCACCGACACGCTCATTTACGAAGGCTGCTGTGAACAGTGGGTACCACGGTCAGTGACGATGACGACGGTCAACGGAGGAACGCTCCGATGCAAAGGTGTTGCAAATGTTGCAGTTGACTGTGAGGGCAAGCGAGTGATGCTGGCAGCCCTGGTTGTTCCGGACCGTCCGTTGGGGATGGGTCTCGTGCTCGGCATGTCGGGAATCACGGCCCTGGGCGGTGTCAGCCTGCGGACGCCAACGGATGTATCGTTCCGTGTGGCGGCAGGTATGACACGTGGACAGGGCGTGACTGTGACAGGTGTGACACGTGGTGAGGGCGTGACTGTGGATGCCGCAGACTTCACGGCAGAGTTTAGCCCAGACAGCGGTGAATGGACGGTCGCGTGGAAGTGGGCTGTAGGTGACGGCCCTGAGTGCTTGCACAACCACGTGGCTCAGTACACGGTGCCGTCTGCGGCGCGGCAGGAATTTGATGCCGAGATCAGTGAGTGGATCGCCAACGGTTGGCTGCGGGTGTATGATGAGTTCACGGACGGGCCGCCGCGTGGGCTGCTGCCGCTGATGGCAGTTCAGCAGCCGAATAAGGTGCGGCCGGTGCTGGACTACCGCGAGCTCAACGGGTACGTGACAGCTCATACTGCAGATGCAGACGTGTGCGCTGACCAGCTGCGCAGGTGGCGGCGGCACGGAAGTCGCGTGGCTGTCGTCGACCTGCGAAAAGCCTATCTCCAGCTCCGGCTGGAGCGGCGGCTGTGGCCGTATCAGACGGTCAAGGTCAGAGGACAGAGGTACTGTCTCACGCGCCTCGGGTTCGGTCTGAATGTGGCGCCGCTTGTGATGAAGGCAGTGGTGCGGGCTGTCCTTGAGCGAGACGAGCGGATGCAGCGTGGTGTTCTGCCGTATGTTGATGACCTGCTGGTTGACGAGGATGTCGTGAGCGCAGAGGAGGTCGTGCAACACTTCGCGCAGTATGGCCTGGAGTGCAAGCCACCAGAGCGGGCAGCAGACGGTGCCAGGCTGCTCGGCCTGCGGGTCAGCGCCTGCGGCGGCGAGCTGCGCTGGCAGCGTGACTGCGAGATACCCGCGGCGCCTGCCAAGGTCACGCGGCGGGCGCTGTTCGCCTGGTGTGGTCGGCTCGTGGCGCACGTACCTGTGGCGGGATGGCTTCGACCAGCTGCTGCGTGGCTGAAGCGACGCGTCAACAAACTGACTGTGGGATGGGACGACAGCACGGAAGACCCGGCGCTGCAGGTGCAGATCCAGCATGTCGTGCAGCAGCTCCAGGAGTCGGATCCGGCGCGGGGTCCGTGGCGGCTGACAGGTGACCGGCTCATCGTCTGGACCGATGCCAGCTCCATCGCCAACGGCGTCATCCTGGTGGACCCGGGCGGCGGCACGGTGGAGGATGCAAGCTGGCTGCGGGCGGAGTCAAAAGCCGCCATGCATATCAACATGGCAGAGCTGGACGCGGCGCTCAGTGGCATCAACATGGCAGTCGCATGGGGAATCAAGGTCATCGACCTCCGTACTGACTCGGCCACGGTCCATCGGTGGATCGACGATGCTCTGAGCGGCCGCGCCCGACTGCGGACCAAAGCACACGGAGGACTGCTGATCCGCCGGCGCATCGACATCATCAAGCAGTTGGTGGAAGAGCTGCAACTCTCCATCACAATCGGACTGGTGCGGTCCGCAGACAACCCAGCGGACGTGCTCACCCGCGTCCCCAAGAGTTGGACTCAAGCCGAGAGGGATCTCAGCCAGCATGTGGCAGCTGCCGGTGACCGTGACCTGTCCGACGGTGACGACAGTGAGGACCTCGAGGCAGACCTGGCGCATGCCCGCCGCATCCACGAGACGACTGGGCACCAGGGAATTGCGCGCACTCTCTGGTACGTGCGGAGAGAGATCGGCCCGAAAGTGACTCGGACAATGGTACGCAATATCATCCGACAGTGCAATGCCTGCCAGTCGATCGATCCTGCGCCTGTCCGCTGGCAGCCGGGATCGCTTGACGTACACCACTCACATGGGAGCGGCTGGCGATGGACGTCGTGAAATATGCCGGCCGCGGATACCTCTCGCTGATCGACTGCGGGCCGTCACGATACTGCATCTGGCGGGCCCTGCACCGCGCCGAGGCAGTGGAAATCGCGCAGAAAACTAGAGGACATCTTCCTGGAACGAGGAGCACCCGCCGAGCTACTAACCGACAACGCCCGCGAGTTCCGTGGCCACCACATGGCAGCTCTGATGACGCGGTGGGGCATTACAATGCACTTCCGTGCTGTGCATGAGGCCAGCGGGAACGGCATCGTCGAGCGGAACCACCGTACCATCAAGGTGATGGCGGCGAGGCAGGGCAGCACGATCGCTGAGGCTGTCCACCGCTACAACATGACGCCCCGCGACGGGCGGGACGCTGCCACGGCTCCGGCGGCTGCAGTGTTCTGCAGGGCAGGTCGCGATCTGCCCATGGCCGAGCCGCTCAGCGTCGGCCGCCGGCCGCCACCCGCCCCCGACGAGGTGCGTGAGCGGGGCGAGCGTTTCAAGGTCGGTGACCTTGTCTGGGTTCGCTGCCGCGGTACACCAACTCGATGCACAGACGTGTCGCGCCGCGGTGCTGTGACGAGAGTCGTGTCCCCCCAGCAGGTGGAAGTGGACGGTGTGCCGTGGCATGTCCGCAGCGTGCGGCATCGCCAGGGCGCGGCTCCACCGACAGCTCAGTCAGTGGACACGGGCGGCAGTGACAGTGACAGTGATTCGGACATCGCACTAGGGTACGAGGGTACACCGATCATAAATCACGCGGCTGAGAGTGACGCTCGGGACGCAGCTGGAAACGATTCAGCGGTCGCCGAGCCGCCGGGGCCGTCGGGAGACAGTGCGGATGAGAGCACTACTGTCCGTCGGAGCACGCGCGCGCGTCAGCCGCCGGAGCAATTGTATGGTTTCAGCGTGCCTGTGGACATGATAGATGAAGTAGGAGACGGGTGAGAGTGGACAAATGTGTGGTACCTGTAACTGGCGTAAGTTCGTTGTGAGTTTGATTTAGGGTGTGTATGTGTGCCTCGTGTGTAAGTGGGTGTGTGTGTAGCGTTGTGATTCTTGAAAATCAGGGGGATGTGTAGTAAATAGTTCAGTGTGTCATGATGTATGTGTGGCCGTGATGTATGTGTGGCCTCACACTGTCGTGTGAGGTCCAGTCGTCTGCGTCGCATGGGAACGGCAACAGGTGCCGTTCCCATGCATCACCTTAACTGCCCATGTTGGCGGCCCGTGACGGTCCTGGCCGCAGCCTCCCGTGACGGCTGCAGCTGTCCTGTTATAAGTCATATGTCGGGCGGGGGACGAAGTGAGATCGGAGGGAGCCGTGAGAGCCGGGGTCAGTCTGGTTTGTGGGGCGGCGCTGAACGGGCCCTGTCGTACTGTTTGGTTCCTGCCGGTGGTTGCATTGAAGGTGAAGAATACATCATTACAGTGTTATGCACAAGTTTCTTTGATATCCATATTTTCATCCACATCCACAACCGAGATGGGAGATGCTATATCAGGGATCCGTCCCGTCGCGGGTATCTTCGGACCAGCCTTCAGTCGACAGTCCTCTCACCTGTCCTCCCTTTCTACCGAGCAGACTGACGCCGGCCCACCCCTCCCCTCACCCCCCCCCCCCGACCAGACAGACCGCCATGCCTGCCCGATCCATGACCAACGTAAACCAGCCTCGGGCAGCACAGTTGAAAGTTCCTTCTGCCGATCAGACTGGCAGCAGACCCCGGCCCCTCTCCCGACCAGGCACCAAGAGCCTGTTTATGTCGGTGGCGGCGGCGACTGAAGTGCCGACTGAGGATCGCCGTCCGACGCCGCGGGGCGCAGCGGGGCACCGCGGGGGGGGGGGAGGGCTCTGCGGTTCTGGCGCGGCGCAGTGCGACGCGGCGCCGATGACACTGCGTGGCACACCTGCCGGGTCACGTGTCACCTGCCTGCCGCAGTGCCGCGGATGCCAAGGTGCGGGGTGTTAGGTGTCAGAGGTTTCAGGGTGTCGGTATATTGAGGGTGTCAGTGGTGTCGCAGTTGTTGGGGAGTCGGGGGTGTAGGTGTAGGTGTCGGGTGTGTCGCGTGACGCCGTTTGCAACCCGGAGCTGGTCGCAGCGGTGCAGAGAACCCCGGCCCCGCACTCGCCGCTGCATACGTGACCGGGTTCTAGGGTTTCCTCCAGAGACGGGGACTGGAGAAATGGCGTGACAGGAAAAGGTCAGGGTGCGGTTAGCAGTCGGCGAGCAGGTAACTTCAGAAGAAGTTAGCAACCAGTTAAAGAGTAGTTTCAGCTCAGTCAAAAGTTATGTAGCAAGTCGTCAGATCTCGGTCAAGTATTCAAAGTTGTGTCAAAAGTTTTCCCATTTCAGGAGAAATATTCGGATCTCGGTCATTGGAACAAAAACGGTATATTTGATGTCCCTGTCGCTGAATTAACATGCAGTGCCCTACTTTGAAACTATGCGCGGCGCATCACAAGCAAGCCACACGTTAGGTCTTAGTCTAGGTCTTGTAGTTAGTTAGGTTAGGCCTTAGGTCCACAACAAGTCGTTAAGTCTTAGTCAAGTATTCCGATCCTGTCAAGTTTTCCAGTTTCAGTAGTCAGTACACATATTCAGATCTCGGCCATTAGTAAATCACGCTGTCTTGAATAAAGCTGTCACTGAAGGGGCATGGGATGGTCCAATTAGCAAATATAGATACGCACCACAGCGTTATCAACTGCTCATGTGGCTCGAGAAGGATGGCGGTTACAATTCAGAAGTTTTAACTATGTGGTGACGAATGGGAAAGCACGGTGACTTTCCTGAAGTCCTAGGTGATGATACAACATCTTTCCTAGGAAAGAACAACACCACTAGTCATCTCCATCAGCTTGAGGCACGTTATTTCCGTGCCCAGGCAAAGCTATCTCGAGCTTCGCGGCGTGACAGGAGAATTAGTCCTTCAAGATTCCCAAGGACACGGCCCGTATCACAAAAGTCACACATAGGTACCTGGTACTGTTGTATATATGTCTTCACGAGCAAAGAAATACTCCCGAAAATGAGAACTCACTCAGATCTAGGCAGTGGCGTACCCAGGTTTCACTCCAGGAGGGGGCATTCTTTTTTATCAGGGGGGCATAAGGTACCTCCACCAAAAAAAAACTCACCGGATTTGGGCCACTATATTTTTAGAGGGGCATATTTTTATAAAAAAAAATCTTCCTTAAAAAATAAAAAAAATCGTTCATTTTTTGGAACTAGGGCCCTTAGGTCCTATTTCCAAACGGGCACCTACGGCCAAGGGAGCACGTACGGACCTTCAGGAGGGGGCAATTACCCTGTTTGCCCCTCCCCCCCTTGGGTGCGCCTATACATCTAGGGTTATTTGGCTCGAGAGCTCGGAAAGATTCCACGAACCGCGCAATGACTATATTACGCCATGCAAACTCCACTGTTGTTGACAAATACCGCACGGTTACGAGCTGCCGTCTATCGGCACTGTGGAATACACATGATAATGCTTCTGCCACACACGATCAGAAGTTCTGCTGGTCGGCTGCGTGCCAGCCAGTCCTGGCATTCAGCCGTAGTCAGTGCACGCCAGTCCTGGCATTCAGCCGTAGTCAGTGCACGCCAGTCCTGGCATTCAGCAGTAGTCAGTGCACGCCAGTCCTGGCATTCAGCCGTAGCAGGGCACGCCAGTCCTGGCATTCAGCCGTTGTCAGTGCACGCCAGTCCTGGCATTCAGCCGTAGTCAGTGCACGCCAGTCCTGGCATTCAGCAGTAGTCAGTGCACGCCAGTCCTGGCATTCAGCAGTAGTCAGTGCACGCCAGTCCTGGCATTCAGCCGTAGCAGGGCACGCCAGTCCTGGCATTCAGCCGTTGTCAGTGCACGCCAGTCCTGGCATTCAGCCGTAGTCAGTGCACGCCAGTCCTGGCATTCAGCCGTAGTCAGTGCACGCCAGTCCTGGCATTCAGCCGTAGTCAGTGCACGCCAGTCCTGGCATTCAGCCGTAGCAGGGCACGCCAGTCCTGGCATTCAGCCGTTGTCAGTGCACGCCAGTCCTGGCATTCAGCCGTAGTCAGTGCACGCCAGTCCTGGCATTCAGCCGTAGTCAGTGCACGCCAGTCCTGGCATTCAGCCGTAGTCAGTGCACGCCAGTCCTGGCATTCAGCCGTAGCAGGGCACGCCAGTCCTGGCATTCAGCCGTTGTCAGTGCACGCCAGTCCTGGCATTCAGCCGTAGTCAGTGCACGCCAGTCCTGGCATTCAGCCGTAGTCAGTGCACGCCAGTCCCCGCTGGCCATCACACGCCCCACGCATGCTCCGTGTCGCTACAGCCGTATCGCTATGCACGACGCCACAAAGTGGACCAGTGATGAATCGGAAAAATACAGGATTAACTGGAGATCGCAGCAAATCCCGTTGTAAATTCCGGCACAGGGCCCGTTACAAAGGAGGTAGGGACAAGCACACTTCGGGCGAGAGCTTACTACGCGATGCTAGCTGGCGGAGTTGGCCGGGTGGCTATAGTACCACGGGAAAGAATGGACAGCCCACAACGGGTGAGAGCCAAGGCCCAAGGGCGGGTCCAGAACGGCACAAAGTTAGTTTGGGGACCAAATCCCCAAACAGTGTTATATCATTATAAGAACTCATCGACTTTCGCTTTGTTATCAATTAATAGGTGATTCAAAACAAACTTTTTTACGTTTTTGTCTTCTCAACATTCTTTTGTATACAAATGTGTCAATTTTTGGTCCAGTTCAGGCGTTCTTTTGGGATGGATGGCCTCTTTGGCCCCCGTGGATCCGCCAGTGGTGAGGGTTTACTGTGTGATGTTGCCGGAGGTGCTGACGTAGTGGCTACAGCTCGATACCGAGAAGGACGGGAAACCCCACCTCCGGCATCGCTTACTGTGTGCCGTCGGCCGGTGGTGCGGCAGGTGCGGGGACTCGCTCAGCCCCAGAGACCGCCTGGGCCGCATGGTCTGAGGCCGGACCGAGCTCCCTCGGCGCTGACGCCGCTGAAGACACGAGCGCCAGCAGAATCAGCAGCAGCAGCGCGGGGTCATGGTCTGAAAATCAGCACACACACACACACGTCCGTCAGCACCGACCACACACAGGGCTGCGCACGACTCAGCACACTCCATACAAACAGTCACTGCAGCACACATCACACAGCGGCACATCATACATCACACAGCGGCACATCATGCAGCACATCACACATCACACAGCGGTACATCATACAGCACATCATACATCACACAGCGGCACATCACGCAGCACATCATACATCACACATCACGCATCACATCATACATCACACAGCGGCACATCATACATCACACAGCGGTACATCATACATCACACATCGGCACATCATGCAGCACATCATACATCACACAGCGGCACATCATACATCACACATCGGCACATCATGCAGCACATCATACATCACACAGCGGTACATCATGCATCACATCACACATCACACATCACACATCACATCATACATCACACATCGGCACATCATGCAGCACATCACACATCACACAGCGGTACATCACGCATCACATCATGTATCACACAGCGGCACATCATACATCACACAGCGGCACATCATGCATCACATCATGCATCACACAGCGGCACATCACGCATCACATCATACATCACACATCGGCACATCATACATCACACAGCGGCACATCATGCATCACATCATACATCACACAGCGGCACATCATGCATCACATCATACATCACACATCGGCACATCATGCATCACACAGCGGCACATCATACATCACACAGCGGCACATCATGCATCACATCATGCATCACACAGCGGCACATCACGCATCACATCATACATCACACAGCGGCACATCATGCATCACATCATACATCACACATCGGCACATCATGTATCACACAGCGGCACATCATACATCACACAGCGGCACATCATGCATCACATCATGCATCACACAGCGGCACATCACGCATCACATCATACATCACACAGCGGCACATCATGCATCACATCATACATCACACATCGGCACATCACGCATCACATCATGCATCACACAGCGGCACATCACGCAGCACATCATACATCACACAGCGGCACATCATGCATCACATCATACATCACACATCGGCACATCACGCATCACATCATGCATCACACAGCGGCACATCACGCAGCACATCATACATCACACATCACGCATCACATCATACATCACACAGCGGCACATCACGCATCACATCATACATCACACAGCGGCACATCATGCATCACATCATGCATCACACATCGGCACATCATACATCACAGCGGCACATCATGCAGCACATCATACATCACACATCGGCACATCACGCATCACATCATACATCACACAGCGGCACATCATACATCACAGCGGCACATCATGCAGCACATCATACATCACACATCGGCACATCACGCATCACATCATACATCACACATCGGCACATCATGCAACACATCATACATCACACAGCGGCACATCATACATCACAGCGGCACATCACGCATCACATCATACATCACACAGCGGCACATCATGCAGCACATCACACATCACACAGCGGCACATCATACATCACATCATACATCACACATCGGCACATCATACATCACACATCGGCACATCATACATCACAACGGCACATCATGCATCACATCATGCATCACACATCGGCACATCATACATCACACATCGGCACATCATACATCACACAGCGGCACATCATGCATCACATCATGCATCACACAGCGGCACATCATGCATCACATCATACATCACAGCGGCACATCATGCAGCACATCACACAGCGGCACATCGGCACTAACAGTGGGAGCAGAAGCGTGCTCCGATGTGTGTTGAAAGGAAAGGACGGGACGGGATGGGACGGACGTGACCGGGGGCGGGACGGTACGGGGACGTGACGGAACGTGACGTGACGTGACGTAACGTGACGTGACGTGACGTGACGTGACGTGACGTGACGTGACGTGACGGGACGGGACAGGACGGGTATACATTCTAGCCGGGCGACCCAACCACCGGAGTACGATAGTTGGCGGTGGCTGAAATGAAGACATCATACCACGTGCAGACAATACACCAGGGAGTTTGAATCAGCCTGCACGTCTGGGAGTTTGAATCAGCCTGCACGTCTGGGAGTTTGAATCAGCCTGCACGTCTGCCTGCAAGTGTCGGGTTATAGGGATAGGGAGCAGCGGAACCACTGCATCAACCACAAGAAGCCCTCGCTGCAACACGTCCGAAGCAATGACAAAACACCACAGCCGCTGAAGTACGAGCCGATCACGATCTCTGCGCGCCACTTACGCCACACGTGCGCCATGACCAGCGCTGGCAGTGCCACTGGGCTGGTCGCGGTGCCGTGTGTGGCTTCCCAGCGTGGCGAGCTGGGTCAGCCGTGTCGATAGGGCTTCCGTGCGTGGTGCGTGGCAGCTCTCACGACATCCGATGTCATATGGTGCGAGGCCGCTCCACGCACGTACCACGGCCACAGGACGGGGGCGAAGAGGGGCATCCACAGCCACAGCACGGCCACAGGACGGGGGCGAAGAGGGGCATCCACAGCCACAGCACGGCCACAGGACGGGGGCGAAGAGGGGCATCCACAGCCACAGCACGGCCACAGGACGGGGGCGATGAGGGGCATCCACAGCCACAGCACGGCCACAGGACGGGGGCGAAGAGGGGCATCCACAGCCACATCACGGCCACAGGACGGGGGCGAAGAGGGGCATCCACAGCCACAGCACGGCCACAGGACGGGGGCGAAGAGGGGCATCCACAGCCACAGCACGGCCACAGGACGGGGGCGATGAGGGGCATCCACAGCCACAGCACGGCCACAGGACGGGGCGATGAGGGGCATCCACAGCCACAGCACGGCCACAGGACGGGGGCGATGAGGGGCATCCACAGCCACATCACGGCCACAGGACGGGGGCGATGAGGGATATCCACAGCCACAGCACGGCCACAGGACGGGGGCGATGAGGGGCATCCACAGCCACAGCACGGCCACAGGACGGGGACGATGAGGGGCATCCACAGCCACAGCACGGCCACAGGACGGGGGCGAAGAGGGGCATCCACAGCCACAGCACGGCCACAGCACAGTGGAACACAACTGGGCCGGGTTCCATATCGTCCGCCGTCCACCGCCAAACAGTGGAGATAATGCCTCGCACCCAGCGGATATAGGTCATCAAACATCATTTGAAATCGCGGTGCCATTTGGCGCAGATTCGTGTCAACTGGACCGAGTTTAGTGGTCTAGACAATGCCGCAGTTAGTATCAAAACGTGAGCATCACGACTCGGTTAGAGTTGGATCAATCTGTCTGGGCCGGGGTGGGGTAGACGGGGTGTGGTATACATGGGTGAGGGTGGGGTAGACCGTCTACCCCACCCTCACTATGCAGACCACGGTCCGTCCTCCGTAGACGGGACGCGGCCTACGCCGGGTGGGTACACGAGACGGGGTCCAGGTCAGAGCAGGGTAGACAGACAGCCCTGTATCTGACAGCGCATGACAAGACACTGTCGGAGACCGGGCAGTACAGCGCTGGCTCAGGCCGGGTCTGTATTGCTGTCTGGCCAAGTACAGCGCTGGTTCAGACGGGGTCTGTATCGCTGTCTGGCCGAGTACAGCGCTGGTTCAGGCGGGGTCTGTATCGCTGTCTGGCCGGGGCAGGGGCCGGTCTGGCTGGGCTGGGCCTGGCACGTTGTCTGGGCGGGGCTGTTCAAGTCTGGGTCGTCGACCGTCGTCTGGCCAGGGCAGTGGGCTCCTCTGGGTCGGCGGTTTTCCCATCGATCGCGCTCGGCTGTCGGCGGCGACTGCGGCGCAGGGGCGGCGACTGCGGCGCAGGGCGCCATGCTGCCGGCCGACGCCCGAGACGACCCGAAATAGCCAGGAGGCCGGCCGGCCAGCCCCGAAATCGCAGACGGATGGTGGCCGGCTGGGGCTCTTCGCCGTGCGGTTCTGGTGCCCCGCGACCTGACCCTCTGCCTCCTTCGTCCACCAGCGCGGCGGGGCCACGACCACCGGCTTGACACCAGTGTCGGCCCCGCCGGGTGTCGGCCCAGATAGGGAGAGATGGAGAGGGAAAGTACAGCGCCGACCGAGGGGAGGGGGAGGGGATGGGGGGGGGGGGGGGGGGAGGGAGGGAGGGAGGGAGGGAGGGAGGGAGGCAGGAGGGGGTAGATATGTGGGTTTTTAATCGAGCAAAAAGTGGATAGCTGGCTTCCGCTGACCGGTACGGGCGGGTCAGTGATCAAGGTTGGTTGACAGAACAGAGCCAGGACTGAGCCCGCAAGGCAGTCTACTGCCAGACCGTTATTTCCGGCGAACAAATACATGTTTGGAAGCTCCACAAACAGTTACTGTTCATTTAACGTTTTTCTCTGTAAGTTTTCCACACTTGGCGGGCAGAACTGGTTATAATTTCACTCACAAAAAGTTGAGGAAAGCCGACGGATGTTTCATGGTTTATGAAACCATTGCAGTTCAACTTGTTCTGTTTTTATTGCTCCATATAAAGGCACGCTTTTCATTGAAGCAACAACTATTTGGGCGTAAGAAATGTAAAACTCTCTTGATACAAAGTCCGCTTTCCATATTTGTATTACCAATCATGGAGAATGTGCTTTGAATTTGGTCATTCAGCTTAGTCAAGCATAGCTAGGCTTTTTATACACACATTTTTTAGGGGCAAGAGCTCCGTTGTTTGGATTGTACCCCTATTCCAATTTATTTCAATGAGTGACATTTATCAAGAAAGTAAAGATTGAATAGATGGATAAAAACTTGATTTTAAACTAACTTTCAGTACTTCTGTTTATGTTTGCATGAATTAAAGAATAATGGAGGGCATTCGGTACAACTAATGGGCGGAGCGGGACTCGGGAGTCGTTCTAAAGAGTGTAGGTACTACATAACCAATCAGGAGCGGGACTCGGGAGTCGTTCTAAAGAGTGTAGGTACTACATAACCAATCAGGAGCGGGACTCGGGAGTCGTTCTAAAGAGTGTAGCTACTACATAACCAATCAGGAGCGGGGCTCGGGAGTCGTTCTAAAGAGTGTAGCTACTACATAACCAATCAGGAGCGGGGCTCGGGAGTCGTTCTAAAGAGTGTAGCTACTACATAACCAATCAGGAGCGGGACTCGGGAGTCGTTCTAAAGAGTGTAGGTACTACATAACCAATCAGGAGCGGGGCTCGGGAGTCGTTCTAAAGAGTGTAGCTACTACATAACCAATCAGGAGCGGGGCTCGGGAGTCGTTCTAAAGAGTGTAGGTACTACATAACCAATCAGGAGCGGGGCTCGGGAGTCGTTCTAAAGAGTGTAGCTACTACATAACCAATCAGGAGCGGGACTCGGGGAGTCGTTCTAAAGAGTGTAGGTACTACATAACCAATCGGGAGCGGGACTCGGGAGTCGTTCTAAAGAGTGTAGCTACTACATAACCAATCAGGAGCGGGGCTCGGGAGTCGTTCTAAAGAGTGTAGGTACTACATAACCAATCAGGAGCGGGACTCGGGAGTCGTTCTAAAGAGTGTAGCTACTACATAACCAATCAGGAGCGGGACTCGGGAGTCGTTCTAAAGAGTGTAGCTACTACATAACCAATCAGGAGCGGGGCTCGGGAGTCGTTCTAAAGAGTGTAGGTACTACATAACCAATCAGGAGCGGGACTCGGGAGTCGTTCTAAAGAGTGTAGCTACTACATAACCAATCAGGAGCGGGACTCGGGGAGTCGTTCTAAAGAGTGTAGCTACTACATAACCAATGAGGAGCGGGGCTCGGGAGTCGTTCTAAAGAGTGTAGTTACTACATAACCAATCAGGAGCGGGACTCGGGAGTCGTTCTAAAGAGTGTAGCTACTACATAACCAATCAGGAGCGGGGCTCGGGAGTCGTTCTAAAGAGTGTAGGTACTACATAACCAATCAGGAGCGGGGCTCGGGAGTCGTTCTAAAGAGTGTAGCTACTACATAACCAATCAGGAGCGGGACTCGGGGAGTCGTTCTAAAGAGTGTAGGTACTACATAACCAATCAGGAGCGGGACTCGGGAGTCGTTCTAAAGAGTGTAGCTACTACATAACCAATCAGGAGCGGGGCTCGGGAGTCGTTCTAAAGAGTGTAGGTGCTACATAACCAATCAGGAGCGGGACTCGGGAGTCGTTCTAAAGAGTGTAGCTACTACATAACCAATCAGGAGCGGGGCTCGGGAGTCGTTCTAAAGAGTGTAGGTACTACATAACCAATCAGGAGCGGGACTCGGGAGTCGTTCTAAAGAGTGTAGCTACTACATAACCAATCAGGAGCGGGACTCGGGGAGTCGTTCTAAAGAGTGTAGCTACTACATAACCAATCAGGAGCGGGGCTCGGGGAGTCGTTCTAAAGAGTGTAGCTACTACATAACCAATCAGGAGCGGGACTCGGGAGTCGTTCTAAAGAGTGTAGGCACTCCATAACCAATCAGCCAGGGATTAGGACAGAGAGACCAATCAGCGTAGGTAGGTATGTACAGTGCAGTGCAGATGTTCTGTCCATTTCCTCGGCACCACCTGTCGGTCTGTCGGTGCTGCACGTAGTGGAATCCAATACAACTATTATAGCCCTCGCCCCCGGTATCGGGGGTGAGGGCATACATAGTTGCATTGGATTCCACTGCGTGCAGCACCGACAGACGCGCTGGTTATGCCGAGGAAGTGGACAGAACATCTGCACTGCACTGTACATGCCGACATAATCTTACGTTATAACGAGTATAATCTTAATTCATTTTTATCTCAATCTTACGTTAATATCTTATATTACGTACGCTAATATCGTTATATATCTTAATCTTACTTTATAACTGGTGGATTTATGCCATTGCAGTTAAGCAGATTGCAAGCTTAGCCGTTTGGCGCATTATACAATTATACAACGTGATGTTCTGCTCGCCAACTGTTCTCTGCCAAGGATCGCTCGGCCCTAATGGTCACTCTCAGACTAAGCGGACCGTACAATTACTGACACTCATATATTTGATCTATCCGACTGTGACTGATCCCTAGACCCTAACCAAAGTTGAAATCATACAATGACGTCCAAAGCTATCTTGAGACCTATCACGCATTAATTTTGAAGCCGATAAAGGGCAAACTATCTATAGGTGGATAACAAATTATAAGAACAGTCATTCACAATTCCTTTTTATCGTCGCAATAAATCAACTCGACAAGACCAAATATAAGTAGGGCGGACATTTAGTGAGAAAAAAAAACACCTTATCTCTAACGGATATTTCTGTAGATCTTGTATAGATGGCCTAGCAGCGAGACCCGAGCATATCCGGGTTCATGGGGCTGCGGCGTAAAAGAAGAAACCGATACCACATCACCAATGACACCCATCTCCGGCAGATGGCGAACGGGACATTCCACCGCGACAGAGAGGGACTTTGGATGTAGGAGAATGGGACCTTGGTGTAGAATGTCTGAGGAGTGTAAAAATCCTCGGGACTCACCGTGTTCACCTGGGTTGTTAGCGGGTGGCCGGGACATCTCTCATTTCAGGGCAGCGGGGCCAGTCGGCGGCCCACACCCTGCAACAGAGGAGACCGGTGTCAGACGTGTGTGTCAGACGTGATACCTGTGTGTCAACCTGCGGCATGCCAGTGATGCAGCCAAAATTGGCCGATCAGCCGTCCACTGAAGGCTGACCCTCAGCGCCATATGCATGGGTAGCAGGCAGCAGTTTAAACAATGGCATGCCAGTATGTCAGCGATCACGATGCCAGCACACTGACGTCACACCGTCCAGAGTCCAGACCATCCGACTGTCACACCGTCCAGAGTCCAGACCATCCGACTGTGACACCGTCCAGAGTCCAGACCATCCAACTGTCACACCGTCCAGAGTCCAGACCATCCGACTGTCACACCGTCCAGAGTCCAGACCATCCGACTGTGACACCGTCCAGAGTCCAGACCATCCGACTGTCACACCGTCCAGAGTCCAGACCATCCGACTGTGACACCGTCCAGAGTCCAGACCATCCGACTGTCACACCGTCCAGAGTCCAGACCATCCGACTGTCACACCGTCCAGAGTCCAGACCATCCGACTGTCACACCGTCCAGAGTCCAGACCATCCGACTGTGACACCGTCCAGAGTCCAGACCATCCGACTGTGACACCGTCCAGAGTCCAGACCATCCGACTGTGACACCGTCCAGAGTCCAGACCATCCGACTGTGACACCGTCCAGAGTCCAGACCATCCGACTGTGACACCGTCCAGAGTCCAGACCATCCGACTGTGAAAGACAGCATATCGGCACAGCAGTGGCCGAGCGTGGGCAGAAGCCTTGCGACAGCCGTATTCATTAAAGGGATATTGCCTCTTTTAACATGGGATTTTGGACTGAGATAGCAGATTTGTAGAGCAGATCTAAAAATGGGTTGTGGTGAAATAATTACCCCCACGTTAAGTAATTTCGACACAGGACTAGTGGGCCCGGTTTCATGTCCGCTGTTCCGGGCCACGATCGGGACATGAACGCTCGCCACCGGAGGCAGGTACACTCTCTGGCACGTAGTCTCTGATCACGACGCCTCGTTAATATCCACTCAGCCGCCCGGGCGGCGCGGCGACCCCTTGTCAGAGACTGTACTTGGCGTCAGGCGGAGCGGGGCGGAGCCTGAACGCCAGCTACTATCGTACGATTTATAGTGAAATGCAAAGAGAAACTTACTTCTTTCTCCACATATATTCATCAGTTGTCCGAACCAGTCATATTCGTAGTTTTGAGCTCAAGATGCCCTATCCTGCACCGTATGGTTGAATTTCAAGACAGCTTTCAAGGTGACCTATTCCCTTTAACACCCTGTGACGCTCACGCCAGGTTTCTCGCCTTACATGCTGACGGGACTCCGACGGCCGGACCGCCGCCACCCACCGTACAATGATGCCACATATAGCAGGGGGACCTGAACCACAACCAAGCAACGCCTCCAAAACAAAGCTCTCAACAGAGGCGGCTCGTGCACAGCACATATTAGGCAGGGCACCACTCACCAATTACATAGGAAACTGGCCACACCGGTGCAGTGGTTCAACGCTACATCAATAATACACATAATAAATTAATAATATAGTGGGTTATGTGCATTCCAAGATAAGAAGCGGGTTGCAAAAAGGTGAAACGAACGATTACATTCGATATATTTTAGTGATACTCTTCTCGATGTCAAATAATAGCATTATAGGTATCGACATTTATTGCCAAGGTGTGCTGAATGAGTCTAAAAGTATCACTCGTTCTCGTGCAAGACACAGCCAAGCCTACGGGGCCGAAAATATACATACAGCATTACAGGGGCGGCGCCACGGATTTTTTGCCAGGGGTGGCAACATTGACTGAGTAGGTACGCCTGTATCCTCTACTGGGAAAAAGTGCCACGGAAGTATAAAATGGTAATAAACCTCGCGAAAAACAAAATTGAAACCCAACACATTGCGTCCTATGTTATTAATTAGCTGATAGGTATCTATTTTTGCAAGTTCTTCAAATATTTTAGCACATTTTATTTTGATACCGGACCCATAACATATTATTAGCACCCCACGACGAATTAACTATGTATCGCGTTTTTCAGATGGTAGACAATTTATAATTAGCAAATAATAGCTTCTGTAAGTTTAATCTTGGAACTCAGTACGTTGGACAGGAATTAGGAGAAGAAATGAGTATACTCGTTTCTTACAAATGTAACGGTTGTACAGTGGCGCTGTTCCCTAGGGAAACCGCCAGCCGCGCGCGGAACCGGCGTCGCTTTTGTCGTGAGGGGGGTTGCGGGTGGTGCGCCGGGATTGGATCGGTGTGGAGATTGTGGCAGCACAGTCATGTGAAACCATGATGATTAGGGTCATGTGGAAGCATGTGGAACAATACAGAGGTTCGTTATCAAACTGGAGTGGTGTGAGAGACGGCGACGCTACCCGAAAGGCAGGAACAGGAATCCGCAAGACATATATGTAAGGCAATGTTTGAATGTTGCGGTGGGTAGAGGTAAAGTACCGAATAAAGTCTAATTATTTCGCTATTCTTTCGTAATTAGTATAAACATATAAGTGTATTAATGTCAAGACAATTATGACATATAAAGACAGGAACAGCAAACACACCACCCGGTGGACGCGTTTTGTCTTACAAAATTCCTCGGCACCGTATGATTAGACGAAATTATACACACGTGTGTAGCGACACGTGACGGGTGTCGCTAAGTCTTTGAGTTATCGAGATATATACGGTTTTGTTAAGGACACCCATATATAGGCGAAATTTGACTTTTTATGAACTCTGGTGACCTCAATATTGACCGGCCTAAGAAATGGCCGGTATACTTTCGATAGAGCTTCTCGAGTTATCTAACGTCGCTTTCCGCTTATCGCTACACCGTGTTTTTAGATCTTAGTGGGGCGGCTATCCGCCCCCTCCTGGCAGTCTGTGGTTGGCGCGAACCCCGGCTGTGCACAGGTGAACATTAATTATATGCTATTTCTTTAATTACAATATTACGCGTCTATCCTGCCCTTTTCGCCTCTGCCCTGTCGTGCCCTATTCTTTGACCCTGCCTCTGCCCAGCCCTGCTCTACCATCTGTCTTGCCCTGCCCCACCTCTGCCTTGCCTGGCTCTGCCCTGTTTTGCCCTGTCCTGCCTTGTCCCGCCATATCATGTAATGTTCTGCCCTGTCCTGCCCTGTCTTGCCTTTGCCCCGCCTCTGTCCTTCCCTGTTCTGTCAGCCCTACCCTGCCCCGCCCTGCTTGGCCCTGCTCTGCCCGTTGCCGCCACCCTGTCCTGCCCCGCCCAGTGGCGCCGGCACAGCTGTTGCATTGGCGTGCTCTCGGTTAGATAAGTCAATTTAGATTACCCGATACAGAGCAAAAGTTTCGGTAAAATTGGCGAATATTATGGTCATATAATAGTTTGAATAGCAATATAGACTAACGTGAATAAAATTTGCATTGGTCGACGAAGGGAACTGTTCCATATATGTTCACAGCGGTCGGAATCCACAATTTTGACAAAACAGCACCGGCAAAATTTTGACGGTGGCCTAAATGTTAGGGGTGGCAATGTCACCCCAGTGTCACGGCAGGGGTGGCAGTCTGCCACCCCTGTCCTTATGGTGGCGCCGCCATTGTACAGCAACGAGAATTAGAGGTCCTTCAATTGCTCAATCAATATCTGACGAGCTTAACAAAACACAGCGGTTTTGGCGGTTTATTTCGACGCACACGAAGTAAAGTCCTACCTGAGGGATGCACAGATGTCACTCTTGTCACAAATACCCGAATACTGACTGCCTTCAGCTTATACCGCCCGCTCGCTTCAATTTCCCTCATTATCGAAGATTCGCAGGCATAAAACCCATCCGTAAACCTTCCGCCGACGTCAGACTTGACGTGGCCTCGAGTTACGGCGAATCACCCCTCACACAATGGAGACGCTATACACGTCCGCAGACGTCACGGCCCACGGAGACGCTATACACGTCCGCAGACGTCACGGCACACGGAGACGCTATACACGTCCGCAGACGTCACGGCACACGGAGACGCTATACACGTCCGCAGACGTCACGGCACACGACTCACAAGCCGTTCCAGACCGTTTGCCCAGAGCAGCCGGCACTAATCGCTCCAGCGCGGCGGCGGCAGGAAGCATGCAAGACGGCGGCCCGCCGCGCACTGCTACCCAGAGCGAGGCCACGCCAGCCAGCTAATCCAGACCTATAGCTGTGCTCGACTAATGATACCGCTCTATTGCCACACACCAGTATTTCCGCAACACGGAGCGCAGCAATGGGGAGGGTGGAGTGTGGGGCACGCACCACGCACAGGTGAGGACCGCCCGAGTCAAGGACACGCATCCACACTGCGCTGTGATGCTCCCGGCGGTAATAGATTGTGCAGTTTACGAGCGCAGGAAGGCGCAGGCACGCCTGTGGCCAGATAATGCGGGATTCCAGACAGTAGTTCGTAATAGGCACATTCCTGCATGGCGAGGAACTTAGGGAGGGTTACGCTTGAATGGTTAAGCAGCCACACAGAGCAGAGCCGTCGGCAGCAACACCTGTCGAATTCTGCACCTGCCGTACTGGAGACACGAATCTAGCAGCCGAGGCTCGTGTCAGAGCAGGGACACGAATCTAGCAGCCGAGGCTCGTGTCAGAGCAGGGTTTTGCCAAATGTTACCCCTTCTCCTTTATCCCACGGCTGCGTAATGCTCGGAGTGGGCCGAAGCGGCCTTATACTAACCAAACCAAGCTCGGGGATGAGAGCGGCCACGTGGGCGGCACCAGAGCGCCACCGGTACTGGTCACGCCATGGACCGGCCAGCATTACGGCACCTCGGGCCGGGCCGGGCCGGGCTGGGCCGGGCCGGGCTGGGATGGTAATCGGCCGAGATATACAGATGAGAGTCGGGCCGGTGAGACGCGGCGAGGTCGGACGGGCGCGGTCGGCACGGAGGTTGTCACCAGGCCGTCACCATGCGGATCTGCCGTCACCGTGTCCCTGCCGTGTCCCCGCCGTCACCATGCGACGGCAGTTGGCAGGGACGCCATAACCACGCGACGCTTGGTAACTGGAGCCGCATAGGTGGAGAATTGTCCAAATGACTGGGTGCTTTTCCACCGGCGGCGGTCCAACCTAAGTTGCGGCGAGGGGTGGAGGGGGTGGAGGGGGTGGAGGGGGTGGAGTGAGTGGAGTGAGTGGAATGAGTGGAATGAGTGGAGAGAGTGGAGTGAGTGGAGGGGTGGAGGGAGTGGAGGGAGTGGAGGGAGTGGATGGAGTGGAGGGAGTGGAGGGAGTGGAGGGAGTGGAGGGAGTGGAGGGAGTGGAGGGAGTGGAGGGAGTGGAGGGAGTGGAGGGAGTGGAGTGGGTGGAGTGAGTGGAGTGAGTGGAGTGAGTGGATGGAGTGGATGGAGTGGATGGAGTGGATGGAGTGGAGGGAGTGGAGGGAGTGGAGGGAGTGGAGGGAGTGGAGGGAGTGGAGGGAGTGGAGGGAGTGGAGGGAGTGGAGGGGAGTGGAGGGAGTGGATGGGATGTAGGGGGTGGAGGGAGTGGAGGGAGTGGAGGGAGTGGCGGGAGTGGAGGGAGTGGAGGGGATGGAGGGAGTGGAGGGGGTGGAGGGAGTGGATGGAGTGGAGGGAGTGGAGGGAGTGGAGGGAGTGGAGGGAGTGGAGGGAGTGGAGAGAGTGGAGGGGGTGGAGGGAGTGGAGGGGGTGGAGGGGGTGGAGGGATGGATGGGATGTAGGGGGGTGGAGTGAGTGGAGTGAGTGGAGTGAGTGGAGTGAGTGGAGTGAGTAGAGTGAGTGGAGGGAGTGGAGGGAGTGGCGGGAGTGGAGGGAGTGGAGGGGATGTAAGGGGTGGAGGGGTGGAGGGAGTGGAAGGAGTGGAGGGGTGGAGGGAGTGGAGGGAGTGGAGGGAATGGAGGGAGTGGAGGGAGTGGAGGGAGTGGAGGGAGTGGAGGGAGTGGAGGGAGTGGAGGGAGTGGAGGGAGTGGAGGGGGTGGAGGGATGGATGGGATGTAGGGGGTGGAGTGAGTGGAGTGAGTGGAGTGAGTGGAGTGAGTGGAGTGAGTGGAGGGAGTGGAGGGAGTGGAGGGAGTGGCGGGAGTGGCGGGAGTGGAGGGAGTGGAGGGAATGGAGGGAGTGGAGGGAGTGGAGGGAGTGGAGGGAGTGGAGGGAGTGGAGGGAGTGGAGGGAGTGGAGGGAGTGGAGGGAGTGGAGGGAGTGGAGGGAGTGGAGGGGGTGGAGGGATGGATGGGATGTAGGGAGTGGAGGGAGTGGAGGGAGTGGAGGGAGTGGAGGGAGTGGAGGGAGTGGAGGGAGTGGAGGGAGTGGAGGGAGTGGAGGGAGTAGAGGGAGTGGAGGGAGTGGAGGGAGTGGAGGGGATGGAGGGGATGGAGGGGATGTAGGGGGTGGAGGGGTGGAGGGAGTAGAGTGAGTGGAGGGAGTGGAGGGAGTGAAGGGGTGGAGGGAGTGGAGGGAGTGGAGGGAGTGGAGGGAGTGGAGGGAGTGGAGGGAGTGGAGGGGATGTAGGGGTGGAGGGAGTGGAGGGAGTGGAGGGAGTGGAGGGAGTGGAGGGAGTGGAGGGAGTGGAGGGAGTGGAGGGAGTGGAGGGAGTGGAGGGAGTGGAGTGAGTGGAGTGAGTGGAGTGAGTGGAGTGAGTGGAGTAAGTGGAGTGAGTGGAGTGAGTGGAGTGAGTAGAGTGAGTGGAGGGAGTGGAGGGAGTGGCGGGAGTGGAGGGAGTGGAGGGGATGTAGGGGGTGGAGGGAGTGGAAGGAGTGGAGGGGGTGGAGGGAGTGGAGGGAGTGGATGGAGTGGAGGGAATGGAGGGAGTGGAGGGAGTGGAGGGAGTGGAGGGAGTGGAGGGAGTGGAGGGAGTGGAGTGAGTGGAGTGAGTGGAGTGAGTGGAGTGAGTGGAGGGAGTGGAGGGAGTGGAGGGAGTGGAGGGAGTGGAGGGAGTGGAGGGAGTGGAGGGAGTGGAGGGAGTGGAGGGAGTGGAGGGAGTGGAGGGATGGATGGGATGTAGGGGGTGGAGTGAGTGGAGTGAGTGGAGTGAGTAGAGTGAGTGGAGGGAGTGGCGGGAGTGGAGGGAGTGGAGGGAGTGGAGGGAGTGGAGGGAGTGGAGGGAATGGAGGGAGTGGAGGGAGTGGAGGGAGTGGAGGGAGTGGAGGGAGTGGAGGGGGTGGAGGGATGGATGGGATGTAGGGGTGGAGTGAGTGGAGTGAGTAGAGTGAGTGGAGGGAGTGGAAGGAGTGGAGGAAGTGGAGGGAGTGGAGGGAGTGGAGGTGGAGGGAGTGGAGGGGGTGGAGGGATGGATGGGATGTAGGGGGTGGAGTGAGTGGAGTGAGTGGAGTGAGTGGAGTGAGTGGAGGGAGTGGAGGGAGTGGAGGGAGTGGAGGGAGTGGAGGGAGTGGAGGGAGTGGAGGGGATGGAGGGGATGGAGGGGATGTAGGGGGTGGAGGGAGTAGAGTGAGTGGAGGGAGTGGAGGGAGTGAAGGGGTGGAGGGAGTGGAGGGAGTGGAGGGAGTGGAGGGGATGTAGGGGTGGAGGGAGTGGAGGGAGTGGAGGGAGTGGAGGGAGTGGAGGGAGTGGAGGGAGTGGAGGGAGTGGAGGGGAGAGGGGCGGCAGTTTATGGCCGTTTAACCAACTGCACCGGCACCTTACTATCATAAGGAGAAAGTGGCGCAATAAGCGATGCAAGCGTCAGTAGCAAGAATGCATAGAATACCTAATATCGAAATGGATGTTATGGTATGTCTGGGGGTAATAATTTACCTGCACAACAGCCGTCAGGAAATAATAACACTACCCACAAGTCGATGCAAGGATCTTACTGTATTTTGAGTTTCGAAAGAGGGAAAGATAACATCGTCCAAAAGGGCACGGTCTGATCTCATACACAGCTCCATGGAGTACAGACAGAGAAAGAAAGAAAGAATGGACTCCATGGGCGAAGTTGTGCAGCAGCGCTCATAATGAATTTGGAAGTGTTTGGAATGATCTGCTAGTTAGAGGGTGCTTTTTAATCTGAGGGGGTACTTTTGGCAGTGAGGGGTGCACTTTTGGGCTCATGGAGTGTTCGTGCACCCCCAAAACCCCTCAATTCTCCACCTATGACCGGAGTGATAGTCCTGCCTAGTGATAGTGCAGACCTACACCACGCGGCCGTGCCTAGTGACGGGACAAGAGGTCCTGCCTAGGCCGCGTTCGATCTGTAGTCAGCACGTTTGTCAGCACCAATCACGGCCCAGTATTCTGCCTACTTCATGTCACGTGACTAGTGACGTCACGTGCCGGCTGACGCTGCTGCCACATTTTTTTTTTGTCAGCCCGTCAGCAGGAAGAGAAAGCGCTACTAAATTGCTAAATTGTTTGAATGTTTTCTGATGAAAATGCTTACAGTTTTTGAGTATTTGATTATGAAATGACCTGAAAAGAGATAATAAACACATTTTAACTGAAATCATCGGCGATTTCTAGATGAAGTGCATTACTTTATATGGAGGAGATTGTCTTTACTGCGCCGTTTCTGTAGACACTCGTAACAGCTGACTGCACACATCGAACGTCAGCTGGCGTGACGTCACACATTCCAACTGACAAACGTGCTGACGACAGAATACAGATCGAACGCGGCCCTAGTGACTGGCCACCAGGTCCTGCCTAGTGACAGATACCTAGTTCTGCCTGGACACAGGAACGGCAATTCTGCTCATTGAAGAGAAGGACAGCCTTCTTTTATGCAGGTAGAGTAAGGTGATTTGAAGGGGCGAGACTGGTGGAGGGGGGGGGGGGGTGGGGGTGGGTGTGGGTGTGGGTGGGGTGGGGGTGCAACCTCGGATGGGCCCAAGGGGCTCTTTGTTGCACTTTTCTTTTATGTCTTTATGTCTTTACAACCCTGCCCAGTGACGAGACACCAACACCAGCCCGTCTCAGCCGCACCCGTGTTTGGCAGGGGCGTCGCAGGGTCGGGCCACGGCCTTCGTACACCGCGCAGGACACCGGCAGGGAGGCCGGAGGGCGGAGCCAAGGGGAGCATCACACATTTCCTGCTTTTAAAGAAAATCTAAGCGATTTTTAATAATACCACTTCATTCTAAACTAGTTCTTAATTCAAAAGTAACTGAAATCCGATGATTTTTTAACTGCGTCGGAGATCCTGGGATCTGGTCCCCAAACCACCTATTTGCCATTCTGTACCCGCCAGTGGGGAGGCCCGGCTGTCCTCAGGCACCAGACAGGGAGGGGCCCAGCTGTGTCTCCAGGCTGAGGCACCAGACATGAACCAGGTCGAGCCCCATGCACCAAGCAGGGAGGCCCAACTGTGTCTCCAGGCTGAGGCACCAGACATGAACCAGGTCGAGCCCCATGCACCAAGCAGGGAGGCCCAACTGTGTCTCCAGGCTGAGGCACCAGACATGAACCAGGTCGAGCCCCATGCACCAAGCAGGGAGGCCCAACTGTGTCCCCAGGCCCGGTCGAGTCCCCAGGCACTAGCCAGGGGGGCGGGCCCTCATCGCCACTGCTGGAATCCGGCCTGTGGTGTGATGGAATGCGGCCGGGTGTGACGGACGCCGCCGGAGACGGGGCCGCTCAGACCACGGCCGTTGGCAAGGTCGGACACCGGCCCCGACCAGCGGCCTCAGCACGCTGCTCCAGCACGCCTGGCAACGGCCGCCCATACTGAGCGACGTGCAGCGAGATGTATCAGCAATATCAGAATAGTCCTCCGCGCAGTCGAAAGAGACGTACAGCGAGATGTATCAGCAATATCAGAATAGTCCTCCGCGCAGTCGAAAGAGACGTACAGCGAGATGTATCAGGAATATCAGAATAGTCCTCCGCGCAGTCGAAAGAGACGTACAGCGAGATGTATCAGCAATATCAGAATAGTCCTCCGCGCAGTCGAAAGAGAGCAGCATACATACCGCAAGGCCGGCTGCTGGCTGGAGACCGGCACGCACGATCTTCTACACTGTTGATCGCTGGCTGGAGCACACCACTACCAAGCTGGTTGTAAGTCGCTATATCACTTAACTAGCCGCTGAGGGCGTGAGAGAGATAGAGGCGATGTCGTGGAGCAGAAGACCGACACCACCACACGCGCACAGGACAACCGGAGGACCAATACTAGCTCGCACAGTGCACACACGTCACACACACGTCACACAGGACGTCTGTGGTTAGTCACGCC
This sequence comes from Chirona hameri, assembly GCA_036785665.1. Taxonomy (NCBI): domain Eukaryota; kingdom Metazoa; phylum Arthropoda; class Thecostraca; order Balanomorpha; family Balanidae; genus Chirona; species Chirona hameri. Next base: position 71,066 of record JAXIVJ010004576.1, read on the forward strand.
TCGTGGCGGCTAGTCACCGTCCTGCGTGACCCCACATCCGCCGAGATGCCCCACCTCCGCGTGACTTCACATCCTCTAAACAACCCGCAGCCCAGAGGTCACGGGTTCAATCACCAAGCCCGCAGGGCGACGGACGCTCGCGGTGCGCCTGCAGGGCGACGGACGCTCGCGGTGCGTAGCGTCCCGTGTCGGTCATAACACCGCGTGACGCCGTCACGTGTCCGTGATGGGCCTCAGTCACACACGTCATGGGAACGACACGCGTGACGCGTGACGCGCGTCGTGCGCATGCGTCACCCGCGCGTGCGTCAGTGCGTCACAAGCGGTATTTTGACTTGTGACGCGTGGTAGTAGGATGAGTGACGAGTGGTATTTGGATGAGTGACAAGTTGAGCGGTAATACGCTACCGTGACGAACCGAGTGTTGACCCTGTCGACGAGGCATCAGTCATACCAGCTTGTGGTAGGCTGTCCGGTCTGGAGAACTCGTCTGGGACTGAGATGACTGTGGCCACGTCATACACTGGAACAGCGAGTCGCGGTATATCCTCTTGCAAATGCAATTATGCAATATGTATAATTTGTAATGCATGCCCCATTGTAACGGCGCGGCCTTCATCCAGTCTCCATGTTGAGAGTACCACGCCTGCTGTGATTAGCCACCGGTCTGGTATCTGTACTCTGTAACGCACTAAGCATCTGCATCTCATCCGTGCCCCACATACGCCCCTGTAGCTCAGTGGTAGAGCGCTGGACTTCTGACCTACCCGGTAGTGGCAGCCCGGGTTCGAGTCACATCGGCGCTCGCTGTTTGCTCCTGACTGGGATGGCCTGCGGCCGGTGGCAGCGGTCGCCCTCAAGGTCAGGTGACGTCAGTGAGCGGGGCGGACCGTGTCCAGGTATGTCGGGCACGTAAAACTTTCGTCTCTAAATTCTGCCGGCCAACAGGAATTGCGCGATCGGTTGATGAGGTCAGGATCTGCGCAACAAGCTTTGCTTAGCGCGGGTCCTGACCTCGGAAATCCATCCATACAAAACATGCGGACTAAATTTATAAAAAAAAAAATATGTATCTCATCTGTATCTCATTCATATCTCATCTGTATCTCATCTGTATCTCAATAAGTATCTGAATTTGTAACCCGTAGCGTACTAAGTAACTCAGATACAGTCACCCTTCTCTCAGTCACCCTTCTCTCAGTCATCCTCCCTCTCAGTCATCCTCCTCTCAGTCATCCTCTCAGTCATCCTCTTCTCAGTCATCCTCCTCTCAGTCATCCTCCTCTCAGTCATCCTCCTCTCAGTCACCCTTCTCTCAGTCATCCTTCTCTCAGTCATCCTTCTCTCAGTCATCCTCCTCTCAGTCATCCTCCTCTCAGTCATCCTTCTCTCAGTCATCCTCCTCTCAGTCATCCTTCTCTCAGTCATCCTTCTCTCAGTCATCCTCCTCTCAGTCATCCTTCTCTCAGACATCATCCTCTCAGTCATCCTCCTCTCAGTCATCCTCCTCTCAGTCATCCTTCTCTCAGTCATCCTCCTCTCAGTCATCCTTCTCTCAGTCATCCTCCCCTCAGTCATCCTCCTCGCAGTCATCCTTCTCTCAGTCATCCTCCTCTGTCATCCTCCTCTCAGTCATACTCCTCTCCGTCATCCTCCTCTCAGTCATCCTTCTCTCAGTCATCCTCCTCGCAGTCATCCTTCTCTCAGTCATCCTCTCATTCATCCTTCTCTCAGTCATCCTTCTCTCAGTCATCCTCCTCTCAGTCATCCTTCTCTCAGTCATCCTCTCAGTCATCCTCCTCTCAGTCACCCTTCTCTCAGTCATCCTCCTCTCAGTCATCCTTCTCTCAGTCATCCTCCTCTCAGTCATCCTTCTCTCAGTCATCCTTCTCTAAGTCATCCTTCTCTCAGTCATCCTCCTCTCATTCATCCTCCTCTCATTCATCCTCCTCTCAGTCATCCTTATCTCAGTCATCCTTCACAAATGGCTGAGTCCAATGGCATTCCAATGGCTGAGTAGCCGCACCGGTACTTCTATTGGTCAGGACAGGTCTGACTGCCCCCTCTTTCTCCCGCCACTGATGGGAGGCGTGCCAGCAGTCAGTTGAAATGTACCGGCGGCGGCGTCAGGGGCCGGCCAGACTGGCAGCCTTTCACCGCCCACTGCCGTGTCTCCGGCGCCCGGGTGTGTGGGACGAGGAATGCCTGGACATGTGGGCAGATAGCTTCTAACAGCTCCGCCAGGACGCTGACGCTGTGCCCTGCCCCCGGCACCAGGGTGTGTCGGTGCGCACTGCCTTGTCCAGTCGGCGGGGTGTGTGGGATTGTGAAACTGTGGGTAGACGTCTAACGGCTCCGCTAGGACGCTGTGCCCTGCCCCCGGCACCAGGGTGTGTCGGTGCCCACTGCCTTGTCCAGCCGGCGGGGTGTGTGGGATTGTGAAACTGTGGGCAGACGTCTAACGGCTCCGCCAGGACGCTGTGCCCTGCCCCCGGCACCAGGGTGTGTCGGTGCCCACTGCCTTGTCCAGCCGGCGGGGTGTGTGGGATTGTGAAACTGTGGGTAGACGTCTAACGGCTCCGCTAGGACGCTGTGCCCTGCCCCCGGCACCAGGGTGTGTCGGTGCCCACTGCCTTGTCCAGCCGGCGGGGGTGTGTGGGATTGTGAAACTGTGGGCAGACGTCTAACGGCTCCGCTAGGACGCTGTGCCCTGCCCCCGGCACCAGGGTGTGTCGGTGCCCACTGCCTTGTCCAGCCGGCGGGGTGTGTGGGATTGTGAAACTGTGGGCAGACGTCTAACGGCTCCGCTAGGACGCTGTGCCCTGCCCCCGGCACCAGGGTGTGTCGGTGCCCACTGCCTTGTCCAGCCGGCGGGGTGTGTGGGATTGTGAAACTGTGGGCAGACGTCTAACGGCTCCGCTAGGACGCTGTGCCCTGCCCCCGGCACCAGGGTGTGTCGGTGTCCACTGCCTTGTCCAGCCGGCGGGGTGTGTGGGATTGTGAAACTGTGGGTAGACGTCTAACGGCTCCGCTAGGACGCTGTGCCCTGCCCCCGGCACCAGGGTGTGTCGGTGCCCACTGCCTTGTCCAGCCGGCGGGGTGTGTGGGATTGTGAAACTGTGGGCAGACGTCTAACGGCTCCGCCAGGACGCTGTGCCCTGCCCCCGGCACCAGGGTGTGTCGGTGCGCCCACTGCCTTGTCCAGCCGGCGGGGTGTGTGGGATTGTGAAACTGTGGGCAGACGTCTAACGGCTCCGCTAGGACGCTGTGCCCTGCCCCCGGCACCAGGGTGTGTCGGTGCCCACTGCCTTGTCCAGCCGGCGGGGTGTGTGGGATTGTGAAACTGTGGGTAGACGTCTAACGGCTCCGCTAGGACGCTGCCCTAACCCCCCCCCCCCCCCCCCCCCCGGTGCCAGGGTGTGTCTGACTGTGTAGGCGCCCACTGCCCTGTCTGGTGCCGGGATGTGTGGCACTGTCTGGAACTGTGGGCAGACAGCTTCTAACCGATCCACCAGGACGGCCAGACAGGCGCTTCGTTCATCGAATCCCGACCTCTCTCACTGGCCACGGCTGCCCGTCCAGCGGCAGAGAAATAATCTAAAACAAGCGCCACTGACAACAGCTGGATAATAACGACATGACTATGATATTACTGATGAGACTATATTGCTGCAGTTCAATCATCGCTCTAACAGAGTGTTTTAGTTGTTATAATCTGCGGTGACGTGTTTGAACTCATCGACATTTATGACGGAACAAATTTGGAAGGAATCCATCTTCGCCGTCCAATACCCGTGCAAATTGATTTGAGACGCCGGGCCACACCTAATGCTTCGACGGAGCCGTTTTAGCATACATTTCCACAAATTTGCCTGCGATCACACTGTGCGGGCCCGGGGCGGCGGAATTCCCAGGAATGGCGAGTTCGGCGGCGGCGGCGGCGACGTCTGTCCGGTCCATCCATCACACAGCGGTTAGCGGAACCAATATGGCCGCCGGGCTGGCTCCAACCACTACAGCGGGCCGGCGCCTCCGTTCTGTGAGTTGTCTAGACAGAGGTGAAAAATCGACGAAAACTTACGTAACGGAGAAAGTTGTTTTATTGATAAAGGAAAAACAACAATTATCAGGTGTACCTACCCAATGAAAGCTTCCGAGAACAGCGGATCCAGAAAAAAAAACAGATAATGCCTTCCGATAAACACCCGCTGTTAATGTTTTTCATAGAATTAATTTATAGTTTCAACGATAGCCTAGCAAGCTAGAGCCGATCTTGTTGCCTTTGTCGTTTCTTTTGGCAGGTGAGGTCTGGCCAGACGATGCCCGCCTGAGCCAGCCCTGCCGATATGGCTTCCAACCCCTGGGTCACACTGGACGCCGCCATACAGTCCGCTGTATAACACGCACACAGCTAATCAAGGAGCGACGTCACCAGCCAACAGTCTAACCGATGATTGGTTGATGGGTTTAGGGCGTGGCCGGCTCGAGTTATTTTCCATGTCAGTTTCGTTAGCCCACTGGCGGATCCAGGGGGGCATCAGGAGCAAATGCCCCCTCCCCCCAGGAATCCGGGGGGGGCAATCAATACAAGTACCCCCCCCCCCCGCGCGTTCCCAATATATCGTAAAATCGTCTTTGCAGAAGTCAAAATCCAGCTATCCAGTCAAAAACCGAAAAATTTCGCGCCGCTTCGCGGCATGTCACAACTTTCGCAATTGCTTATACAAATTTGGAAAATGGGAAAACGAATTCCATTAGGGTAAGTGTCTGGCAGAGGCTCTCTTTGGCAGTAATTGCTGGATAGACAAAACAGCGCACCTGATGCAATTCAAGCAGTCCCGGCGACACTTAACCTGCGCCCCGCTGGGGGGGGGGGGGGGGAATCAACCCCCTTCCCGGATTTTCTCAATAACTTGAAAACTATGATAGATATCAACGTCAAACTTTCAATACAATATGCTGCAACAATTCTACGCTTTCCTACCCAATTCCAATTAAATTGATGCAGTATTTGGGGAAATAATGACGTTTTAATGGCGTCATGTCATGCAATTTTTGATGGAAAAACGATAAATGTTTGAACAATCGTAGAAAAGAGATTTGAAGCAAATTGAAAATAAAAACGTCAAAAGAAAGAAAATAACATTCTTTTCAAAATGGACATCTCGGATATTCGAAATTTTGTGTTTTTGACCCCTCAAAATAGGACAAACTTTTTCGGAAAAAATCCACCAAATCAATTTTTGCGAATTTCTTAAGCTCGAATACCAAATAAGGCGACCGGCCCAAATCCGCGGAGGGAAAAAAATGGGGGTACCTTTTTGCCACCAAAAAAAAAAATATATTTAGAGGCTATTATTATTATAGAGGCTGGATCCGTCAGTGCGTTAGCCATCGGGTTGGGAAGACCCGACATTTTGGCTGACGTCCATCCTAACCCCGACCTTGGCGTTGTACGCTGTCCCGCCCCATCCCTCCCCTTCCCTCGGGCACCAGCCCTTGTGTCTGTAATCGGCTTATGACGGCGGTGGTGGCGCGGCGGCGGCGATAACAGCGCAGTTCGGCGGTACCACTGCATTGGTCCGGGGCCGGGTCGGAAGGCGGCGGCATCTGCATAGCCCGGCACTGGGCCCCGATCAATACCACTGACCGGCCGCCGACCGACCTGCAGCAGTACACCGCACCTACAGCCGACCGACCGACCGCTGCACTGCTCCAATCAGTACAGCTGAGACCACAGGGCAGTGTACCAAAATTCCATTTTTGCTTGGGTGTCAGAGTGGAAAATTTGAACCAAAAAGACCATGGTCCACGAGAGTGGAAAATTAAATGATACAATATTGATTTCTGTTTTGAATCTGAAAGCATTAGTTTTTGTTGAAGTCATGTACTGTTAGTCAATATTTATGTCAGAATCAATATCACAATGAATAATTCTGGAGTGAAAAATTCACTCCTAAAATGGGGAATGAGAGTGGAAAATTATTCATATTTGGGTGTCATTTACCACCCAAAACGACACATTTTGGGACACTGCCACAGGGTGTAACAAAACACCGACATCCAACAACGACAAAACACCGACATCCAGCACCGACAAAACACCGACATCCAGCACCGACAAAACACCGACATCCAGCCAGACACAGAGCGCCGAGCAGACTGGTTATTGATTCAACTTTTTTTTTGGAACGATTCAATCACGATTCATTTTGGAACCTGAGTGATTCAATCACCGTTCAATCATGGATACAATTGTGAGAAATGATTCTTTCCGATTCAAATAATATTTTTTCTCAAATCGATTCACGTTTGATTCAAACTTTAAATATGTATGTTGAATGTATGTAAAATCAATATAAATGGAAACATACACACGTATATATATATATATATATATATATATATATATATATATATATATATATATATATATATATATATATATATATATATATATATATATATATATATATATATATATATATATATATATATATATATATATATATATATATATATATATATATATATATATATATATATATATATATATATATATATATATATATATATATATATATTATATATATATATATATATATATATATATATATATATATATATATATATATATATATATATATATATATATATATATATATATATATATGATCATTAAAACATTGTTACAGAAATAATATTTCAGTATAAATGAATGGGACTGCATTTATTTGCACAATTTACCATGTGCACTTGGATCGTTAAGAATCGTTACATCTTTTGATTCAATCAGCCTTGACTACAAGCAGGTTTTGATTCAATCACGATTCATGAATCAAAAGATCTGGTGGTGAATCGATTATTTCTTGATTCAAGGAATTTTGATTGGACGATTCCAATCAATTAAATCAGAGTCCAATCAATAACCAGTCTGGTGCGGAGAGTGGTAGGTTTGCGCAAGAGGGCAACAGTCAATGCGCAAACGCAATAGATATTCTACTGACAGCTTCCGAAGATGCACCGAATACACATTTCTTCCGCAACACGTATAAAGGTAGGTAACCACTGTTAACCGGTACATATTGTGTGTGTTCACTCCTCAGGCCCATAACTATCTCATGCGTTCCTCCCAATATTTGTGCACATCAGGATGCCCATCTGGTGATAGCGTGTGCGTACTCAGCGCAGTGCGATGCAGTCCCGTTTGACGTTGCCGGGAGCTAAGGGAACTGCTGGACAACCCATCAGCGCGGTTTTTTCACACGCCGAATTCAGCCTAATTTAATATGGCACGGAAGTTCGCCACAAATGATCATCAATGAAGGCAATCGCGCGTATCGCCCCCGGAACTGCGCCAGACGGACACATGAACCACGCCAAACGGGACTGAAAGGCGGCGGCTCCACCAGCTGGATTTTGGACTGTGTGTGTGTGGGGGGGGGGGGGGGGGGGGACTCATGGTGCGCCCACACTGCTTGAGCAATGAGCATTGTACGAACGTTTCAGAAGAAAAATAATTATTTGACGATCGGCAAAGGTATCCAATGTGTTTCAACCTGGGTTAAAATGCGCTACCACATTAAACAAAAAAGAGCTACCGAGGAAAAACGATACCCGGGAACATAACACCTGCAAAGTCGCCCCTCCAACATGTGCCGGGTACCTACACAAAGCGAAAAGTGTCACATAACGTCAAGTCGACGTGTCAGGTCGTCACTATGTCGGCGTGTCAAGTCGTCACTATGTCGACGTGTCAGGTCGTCACTATGTCGACGTGTCAAGTCGTCACTATGTCGGCGTGTCAAGTCGTCACTATGTCGGCGTGTCAAGTCGTCACTATGTCGACGTGTCAGGTGTCACTATGTCGACGTGTCAAGTCGTCACTATGTCGACGTGTCAGGTCGTCACTATGTCGGCGTGTCAAGTTGTCACTATGTCGACGTGTCAAGTCGTCACTATGTCGACGTGTCAAGTCGTCACTATGTCGACGTGTCAAGTCGTCACTATGTCGACGTGTCAAGTGGTCACTATGTCGACGTGTCAGGTCGTCACTATGTCGACGTGTCAGGTCGTCACTATGTCGACGTGTCAAGTCGTCACTATGTCGGCGTGTCAAGTCGTCACTATGTCGGCGTGTCAAGTCGTCACTATGTCGACGTGTCAGGTGTCACTATGTCGACGTGTCAAGTGGTCACTATGTCGACGTGTCAGGTCGTCACTATGTCGGCGTGTCAAGTTGTCACTATGTCGACGTGTCAAGTCGTCACTATGTCGACGTGTCAAGTCGTCACTATGTCGACGTGTCAAGTCGTCACTATGTCGGCGTGTCAAGTCGTCACTATGTCGACGTGTCAGGTCGTCACTATGTCGACGTGTCAGGTCGTCACTATGTCGGCGTGTCAAGTCGTCACTATGTCGGCGTGTCAAGTCGTCACTATGTCGACGTGTCAGGTGTCACTATGTCGACGTGTCAAGTCGTCACTATGTCGACGTGTCAGGTCGTCACTATGTCGGCGTGTCAAGTTGTCACTATGTCGACGTGTCAAGTCGTCACTATGTCGACGTGTCAAGTCGTCACTATGTCGACGTGTCAAGTCGTCACTATGTCGGCGTGTTAAGTCGTCACTATGTCGACGTGTCAGGTCGTCACTATGTCGACGTGTCAGGTTGTCACTATGTCGGCGTGTCAAGTCGTCACTATGTCGACGTGTCAGGTCGTCACTATGTCGACGTGTCAGGTCGTCACTATGTCGACGTGTCAAGTCGTCACTATGTCGACGTGTCAGGTCGTCACTATGTCGACGTGTCAGGTCGTCACTATGTCGACGTGTCAGGTCGTCACTATGTCGACGTGTCAGGTCGTCACTATGTCGACGTGTCAGGTCGTCACTATGTCGGCGTGTCAAGTCGTCCCTATGTCGGCGTGTCAAGTCGTCACTATGTCGACGCGTCAGGTCGTCACTATGTCGACGTGTCAGGTCGTCACTATGTCGACGTGTCAAGTCGTCACTATGTCGACGTGTCAGGTCGTCACTATGTCGACGTGTCAGGTGTCACGTGCCATGCGTGACGTAGTGAGGGCCCGCAAAAAGCATGTATAGCGCAGGGCCAGTATAACAATCAGACAAAAAAGTCACACACTGACCCAGCTCTGCGCACAATCCTACTCGGCTGTACCGCCGCCGACACCCGTATAACAATGGCCAGTCTGTGATCCATACAGACATGGTGACACTATAGCCCATACAGCCATGGTAAGACTGGCTCATATAGCCGTGGTGAAACTCTCTGACCCAGACAGCCATGGTGGCACTATGACCCATACAGCCATGGTAAGACTGGCTCATATAGCCGTGGTGAAACTCTCTGACCCATACAGCCATGCTGAGATTCTCTAACCCATACAGCCATGGTGAGATTCTCTGACCCATACAGCAATGGTGAGATTCTCTGACCCATACAGCCATGGTGAGATTCTCTGACCCATACAGCCAATGGTGAGACTCTCTAACCCTTACAGTCATTGCGGGAATCTCTGACCCATGAACTCCCTGGGGGACTGTGAGTCGTTGATTGGTTGGTCAGTATGGGCATTCCAGGTCGACAAGGACAGCACATGATGAGACCGAGCTGAACGGCCTGGGTCCGGGATGATTGGTGTGGGTTGACACGTCACCAGAGCCAATACATCCGACCAGAGGTCAGTTCAAACTTTGATCCACTGAAGACTGATGGCTTCCCTCGGGTTAGTCGACAAGAATGACAGACAGAGCCAACACGGCGATTCCAGGGCGCCTACGCTGGAAATCGGTTCATCGCACCGGGACGCAGTTACATAGCGGCTGACGAGCTAACCAGGGCACCTGGAAAGAAGCGCGTAGGGATCACCTGAGAGACTGCAAATCACTACACCGTAGGGGATCACCTGAGAGACTGCAAATCACTACGCCGTAGGGGATCACCTGAGAGACTTCAAATCACTACACCGTAGGGGATCACCTGATACTGCAAATCACTACACCGTAGGGGATCACCTGAGAGACTGCAAATCACTACACGAGGCGTGTCATTCAATAACCGTAGCCAAATCCAGAACCACGGGACATAATTAATCCAGTGAAAGTATAATACAATAAAATAAAACAGCACAAAAAACCACAGCCTAGAGCCTACCGTAACGTAATCGAAGCCGTTCCTTTCTCCGAAAACGACTTCGTCGATTGATTGAATCCGTTCTTTTCTGCGAAAATCACTTGGTGGACGGACAGAGGCTGGCACACACCCCTGCAATCGCCTGGAATGGTTCCCGAAACAACATCGCACGCCGCTCCACCTCAACCAAACCCGCCGCCACGCCGTCAATCTAATCAGCGGCGATACCTCGAATCGCGCCGTGCGCCTGCAGCCGGGGCGCGATATGATTGTGTCAGCGGCCGCTGAGGGGGGGGGGGGCAGTAGCGGCGAACCCAGCACAGCACGGCTGTGAACCTAGCAAGGTGGGGTGTAAACATGGTGCAGGGCGGGGGGCACGCGTCACGTCCGCCGGAACACGACGGGGATGGGTGGTGGGGGAGGGGATGTGAAGCTGGACTGACCGTCAGCTGGGAGGGTCTCACGTCGGCAGGTAACCGCGACACGTGGCT